>JAXQQM020063713.1:0-55402 GCA_034641835.2 Pinus albicaulis | reverse complement strand
ATTAGACTAGGTAGAGAATAATAGAGTTCATTATCCTAATCTGAACTCTTGGAAGTAATAAGGGTAGAAGTAGATAGCTTGTTTTGTTTTCAGAAGAACAAAATGTCAAGGGTTTTCTAATTCAAATGCACTGAAAGAAGAAAAAATTTTAGGCAAGTATGATGGGTAGGTAGAGATGAGTTTGAAGCAAACATGTATTTTCATATTATGAGATCATAGCTTCAAAAGGACATCAGCAAGTGAAGAAAGAGAATCTGCAAAGTGCAAGTAAGGCACTGGTCTTCAAAAGCCAGAGATCTGAATGTTCTGGACACCTCCTGAAGTGGAGCCACTGTTAGCCATCCATAATTTTCACTATTTGAAGATGACGAAGTATCGGTTCTAGATTTCTAGAAACAAAGTTCATGAACATTGTGAGTTCTAGAAATCTCACTGCCTTCATTATCCTTAGGGTAAAATTTTACTATTTCATCATCCCATCATGTCAAGGTCAGCTCACTACTCCCAAATGACCCGTCATGGGCTCATACCACTCATTATCACTATGTGTTGCCACCTTTGGCCTCAGCCCTCTATTTTCATTTTTTCCTAACTCCTCCATTGTCCATTTAGGGTTTTCAAGGGAATTTTTATTGGTTTCATGACCTCCATGGTTAAACATCAACAAGGATTGTATATTGATACTCTTACACCTCCTCTTATCCTTAATATACCTTCACAAACACTCCCCATCACTCCTATCCCTCAAAATCATCATTTTTCTACAAAACCTAGTCTATTGCCACAATTTGACACTTTTTGAGACTAGGCCTGTGTTTTTACCTTTTGGACCCCTTCCCCTCACTCAATTATTGAAATTCCACTTTCCCCTACTCCCTAACATCTATCCCTATCCCCCAAATTTTTCCCAAAAATTTAAATAACCCTTAACCCCTTCATTCCCCTCCCTCTGCAAGGCAATCCTAAATCCCCTACACCAAACCCTAGTTTCCTCTTCCAACTAAGCTAGGGTTTGATATGAAAATGAGGCACAAGAATAAAGGATTCATTTGATAGATCATGTCAGCAAGAATAATTCTATACCAGCTCATAAACATCATGCCTCCATCATTTTAAACAAATTCGTTCCAAGAGACAAGCCATGTGTCACACCTAGGGCTAGTTTTGCTTCAAATTGTGTTTCTGACCAAACATAGATGAATTTGGAAAAAGTGAGAGATTTTTTTGTCCATAATAGGGCCAAGAAAAAAATTCTCCTTCCGTTTTTACATAGGTATCATGGTTTGAGATCAATGTCAAAACTACAGGCATCATGGGAGAAATTCTATACTTCTAGAGTGACCTTAGGAAAATCGGTTTCTCTCATAGCTGTAGTGTCCAAATGACTTTCTTAATGAGTCAAATGAAAACTAGAATTCAAGATATTTCCAATGAGCTATCATGAGCTCAATTTGGAATTGAGGAAGTCATCCAAAAGTGGTCTGCACCAGCACTCTACATTTCTGCACCATCATTCAAGAATTTTTGACCAGTCTTGGGAAAATCAACTTTTGACCGGGAAAATCAAATCCAAACAGGAAACACATTGTATATTTGGAAATTATACAATTCAATATTTTCAACGAGCTATCACGGAGCTCATTCCGACACTGGGAAGGCCTCCAAATGCCTTCTGCAAAATGGTGCTACGCACAGACAAACTAGAGCTACGCACGGGCGTTACGCACCTAGGCAGGTGCTATCCACAGCCAGCCTTTCACCCAATTTGCTCAAAAATGCCCAAAAACTCAAAATTTCTTGCCTCCAAAGCTAAAGCTTCAGTCAAAAGAGCTTGATAATTCTCTTCCTCACCTTGCAAGAAATCATTTCATAAACAAGGAGGACATTCAAGACTCAAAATGACCAAACCCTAATCTCCATGAAAGATCAATTTGTTAAAATCCTAGGACAGGGTTTGCCAACTTGAGAGGTTATCATAGTTTTTAAATACATTCATGAATAGCAAACTTTCTTCCAAACTCTAAAGCCCTCCTTGACTGTTTCACTTTGCCCCTGTTTGCCAAAGTTCACCCTCACATCACTCAGTTTCCCTCCCTAAACCTAAAGACCCTCACCAAAGCTAAAATCCTCTTTTCCTAGGCCGATCACCCTATCTAAACAAGAAATCAATAGGTCAGAGACAAATTTAAAAGGAAGAGCGAGGAGATGACAGCATCAGTAAGGAGAAAGAGGATGATGAGGGAAGTGATGAAAGCAATGGGGCAGAAACAGAATCTGATGAAGAAGACCAAGAGGGTAATAAAGAGGAAGATGAACATGGCAGCCAACAAGATGGTTCACATGAAAATCATGAGGAAAATTACTTGTACATGACAATAAGCATAATAATGGTGCAAACAGTGATGACATGACTGAAGATGATGAAGAAATAGAAGATCAAGAACAGGTAGATGATGAGGCTGGGACTGATTTTGAAGAGGCAGGCAAGGACAAAGACAGTGACACTGATAACACATTCAATGAGAAAGGCAACTAAAAGGATAATCATGACTTTCATGACACTAATCAGCTTCTGAATGACCAAGGAATCCATAGTGACAGTGCAGAATGTGACAGAGAAGAGGACCTCTATAAAAAACAGAGCCAAAATGAAGCAAGTGGAGAGGATAGTGATTAGTTTGAGAGCCAAGAAGATAGTAAAGCAATTAAAGGAGGTAATGATAAGTTTTAAGGCCTAAATGAGAAGCAGTTAAAAGTAAGACAAAAGTTAGAAGTGTCAACTCCAATGAAAGAGATAGCAATTCCAGAAACAAAGAATTCATTGAAAATTAAAGCATTAAAAGAGAGTAAAAGACCAAAAAAATTGGAGACATAACTCAAGATTTTTTATAGGCTTATCTAAACCCTTGAAGGACCTCTCCACCAAGTTTGAGGCAAATTGGACAACTTTTGTTTTTTTCCAAATTTGGACCCCTAGGAGCGCAACACCCTAGGCGCTATGCACAACATTGGTGCATCTTCAGCTCTCAAAGTTTACATTTTTGGATTTTTTACATCACCAACAGTCTACCCACAAAATTTCATATCAATTGGAGCATTTTTACCCCCTTAAAAGGTCAAAAAACACCAAAAATTTGACCTTTCTGCCTCCTTTTCAAACCAGGAGCTGCGCACAGAGCAGTGTTGGGAGAATGGATTTTTGGATAGTAAAATGGCACCCAGTCAAAAAAATAAAGGTATATTTGGAAAGAGGACTCAGCAAGATTTCCAAAGAGCCATCACGGAGCAAAATCCGACATCGGGAACAGGTCCAAAACTTGGCTACAACCGAACCTATTTTCTGGTAGAGGTGGCGCTACGCACCAAGCAATGTTGGGATAATGATTTTTTGAGCAGGTAAATGGCATTAATTCAGCACAAATCAAGTATTTTTGGAAATTATACTCATCAAGCTTTCCAACGAGCCATCACAGGGCCAAAACCGATGCTGGGAAGGGATCCAAAACTCAAATGCAACAGACCCTATTTTCTGCTGAAAGGGCACTACGCACAGAGACTGTCTTTTGCCAAAAAGTCAACAAAATACACTGATTAATGGTAAAATGGTTTTTTAATATTTTCTTGGAAAAATCACTCCAGATTTGATTAAGGAGTTATGCTTTGATATTTTTCATTTATTAGCTTATCTTCTATGTGTCTTGGGCTTTGCATGGTCATTAAGCACATTTATGACATTTACGACAAAATTAAGGTTTCTGGAAGCCTCTTATGGTTTCCACCTCCTCATTTGCTCCATAAATAGAGCATGAGGCTTTTATGTATTGGGTTGGATTTTTATGACTTATTCTCAAGTAATACATAGTCTCTTGGAGTTTTGAAAAGAATTTGATGTCTTGGAGCTCATGCATGCCCTGATTTGTTTGTTGATGGAGGAAGACTGTTTGCAGGATCCATAAGCCTGGTTGATGGTGATGTGTTTCTCTTTTGTTCATGTTTTCCAGTTTTTCATTATGTTTCCATCTTTCTCTGTTGTAGTAGGACAAAGAATTTATACTAAGACATGTTTTCTAATGGCACCTTAGGTCTGTTTGTTCTTCACTACCTTAATGTTTTCTTCTGCTAGGATATGTTAGAGAATTCATCGTTTTCTCTCTAAGGATTTCCTGAGCTTGTCTATTTCTTGAATGGTTTAGATCAGTTGGTATCAAGTATGATTTATGGCTAGCCCTACATATTTTTTGCCACTAAAAACTCTGTTCTTGGAGTCATCTCTTTAAAGCATCATTACCTAGGTTTGTCAAAGAAGTTTATTTCACTCATGCTCTTTGCATTTGCTTAGCTAATTGTTTCAAAGAACCTTCATAGCTATAATCTTAGATGTTCAGAGTTTCTTTCCTTCTATGATTGTAGTTATTTGTGCATCTTTAATGTTTTATGTTCTTGATAATGAAATCCATGAAAGTTAAATAAGTTTCTTGCCTTTCTGTATTTCATTTAAATGTTTGTCTTGGATAATTATCTGCTTTAAGTATGAATCAAAGAGTTTAGGGTTTCCTCTCCCTTTGATTTCTTCTCTATGCTTATGATTCTTCTAACTCCCTTAGTTTAAGTATATGATAGAGAATTCTTTACTGCTCTTTGTCAAACTTTGTTTCTCAAAATTAATGTCCATCTCATGATCCTTCAAACCTCAAAAATCCACCAACCAAGCTAGATTTTCCATACAATACTCCCTAATCCATTGATGAACCTATCATGACCTTGTTAGACTCCATTTCCCAATGACTTAAAGTTTTCCTTGTTTCTATCTAGTCTTTCTAAGCATCATACCCAACCAAAAACAATCAACAAACCCAAATATTTCATAACTAGCCTCAAATCAACACTAATCAACGAACAAGTTCACATCTTTGCACCTAAAAGAGAGATCCCTCTCTGAATCCAGGAAGGCTAGGTCCTTGGATTCTAAAGCTTGGTTTGATGTTACCCCTGTCCATTTGTATCTCAATCAATCTAGCAAATTACAGGGAGCTAACATATATATATATATATATATATATAGAGAGAGAGAGAGAGAGAGGAAATTATGTGATATTTATATTATGATTTTCTTTTATCAAAAAAATTGTTGTCGATTAAAATATTTACATGTAATGTATATCATCTACCCCATACTTAGTCACACAAAAAAGTATAATTTAGTTATTTTTTATGGGTTTTTTAATAAAATATTGCAAATTTGTAATAATATATTATCTTTTATATATTATTTAAAATTTTAAAATACATAATATTTTTTAATAATTAAAATAAAAATAAATATATCTAATTATTAAAAATTATTAAAAATATCAAAAATTATTTAGGGTGCAATTCAATTAGTCATAGAAGCAATGTGAAATTTGTGAAAATTGAGAGATCCAAAGTTAAAATCCCCTGGTTGTGACCAGTTTTACTAGTAATTATGTAACATACTAACTACTAAATTCCTCTAGGATTTAAAAAAAATAAGCTTTTTACAAAAAATATAAATTATAATTTTTTAAATTAATAAATACATGTTAAAATAATGCATATCACTTCTAGGCATAGTAAAATTAAATATATTGTTTTAAATTTTTTAATAATAGATGAGTAACAAATCCATGAAATATATATCATTATTAAAAGCTTATATTTTTTAACTTATATAAATATAGTGTAAACAACAGTTATCAATAAAAGAGAAATCACTCTAATCATTGCTCCATATATTTCTCAACATGGTATGAGAGCTAAGGTTGGCAGAGGACATATGAAGACCTCTACTACATTGAAGAAGTTTCTAAAGAAGTTTTCAAAGGTGGAAAGTCATCTCAAGATGGGTATCAAAGAAGTATGGAATCTCATATTCTCTCCAAAGAAGGATGTGATCAAGGAAAAGGATGAAGAGCTGTTCTCAGCACTCACTAGCACATTTCAAGATGAAATCATTTGGGTGATCGATAGTGGAGCATAAAAATACATGATCGATTATCACAAGCAACTAAAAACATTGTCAAAATGAAATTATTCTTACTTCCACTAGAAAATTTGGCCCAATTTCCGACAGCCACTTCGTCGCTATTCCGACACATAGTCGTCGCAAGAGCGATAATTCGAGGACGAGCAAAACGTGGTTTATCAGTACGTCGCAATTCCGACGCACTGACAAAGTGTCACACTATCGACACTTTTTCCGTCGCTTCCAAACAAGCGTCGCTCTTCCGACGTTTCCCAAGTCGTCGCGCTTCCGACGTTCGTAAACTTTCGCAATTCCGACGAAATGTGGTCCGACGTTTTGAACATCGCTCTTCCGATGTTTGTAAACTGTCGCAATTCCGACGAAATGTGGTCCGACGTTTTGAACGTCGCTCTTCCGACGTTTGTAAACTGTCGCAATTCTGACAAAATGTGGTTCGACATTTTGAACGTCGCTCTTCCGACATTTTTATACTGTCGATCTTCCGACGTTTTTAAGCTGTCGCAATTTCGACGCCGTACAAAAGTGTCGCAAGACCGACGCATTGCAAAAGTGTCGCAAGACCGATGCGTCCCAGAAGCATCGCAATACCGATGCATTCCAAAAGTGTCGCAATACCGACCCTAGGAAGAACTGTCACAAGACCGACGGAAATCGTTCAAGACATCGGAAGACCGACGCTTACAAAGTGTCAGTATACCGAGCGAGGGTTCAATTTAAAAAAAAAAAATGAAACTTTAAAACAGGACAGTAAATCTCCAATATTTGTTATGAATTGTGGGCGTTCCAATGACCGTGAAATATTAATATAATAAACCACCCCACAGCGCTTCGACTATAAACAATCATATAAACATGGCTCTGTATTTCAAAAAACAGGTTTAAAATATAAACAGGGCAACATTTTTTTTTTCCAATTTTTATGAACATAATTCGACCGTGAAATATTAATATAATAAACCACCCCGCAACGCTTCGACTATAAACAATCATTTTTTTTCACAGGATAAAAAACGTTGTTTTGAATATATTATATGAAGAAAAACAGTCCATGAAGTCATTACATTTTCACATTTGAAGATTGGAACCCAAATATCCATCCAGAAAAGTGGAAGTCCCACCCCAGACAATAATAGAAAAATACCCCATGTCACATACAGGGACATGCGATAAGAGCTTCAAGTAACGGTCCACATGGAGATTATCGACAAATCTGAGAAAGCATCCAAATATGCCCAAGGCATCTATAAGAAAGTGAAATAGCAGTATGCAGAATAGTAAAACAATAGATAGAATACTGACGTCCATTGTTCCAAATACAAATTACAGTACCCAAAATCCTTGAACAAAGAAAAACGCTAATCATGTGAGGAGTGTGATATGTCCAAAATATAAAAAATACCATCAAACCATATCAATAAACCAGCATCGCTAGTTTTGAAGGCAGAGTGATAACCTTTCAACACATAAAATAGTATCATAAAGCGGATACAAGAAATGTGTAGAGACATGTACTATTGATATACACATCACACAAAAAGCATCCATGATAGAGAAAAAATATGTATAAACCTAGGGTCGATTGTATGTTACGGCTCGCTTGTTCCGGAAACAAAAACCATACAACGAGAAACCAGGCTCGCAGCAGGGATCAGGGCTCGCTTCGGTTAAGGTGGTAACCATGTCCCCATTTGCATCAGAGATGTAAGGTTCGAGGCTCGCTTGTTTCAAGTGTGCTTAGCTGACATCCACCTGTTCATATAAAAGGTTCCTGTATATATACGAAGAGTATAATACGTAGACCATATAAACATAGCTGCAATATTTCAAAAAACGAGCTTAAAATAAAGCAGGGGCAGCATTTTTTCCAATTTTTATGAACATAATTAAATGATGAAATATTAATATAATTTCACACCTCACTTAGTGCTTTGAAAATAAAAAATCATATATACAGCTCTTTATTTGGAAAATAGGTTTAAATTAGAAACGAGGGCAACATTCGGGTATAATAGAACATAATTCGGCTTAGTATGAAATATTAATATAATAAACCACCCCGCAATGCTTCGACTATAAACAATCGTATAAACATGGCTCTGTATTTCAAAAAACAAGTTTAAAATAGAAATAGGGCAACATTTTTTTTTTTGAAGTAAAGTTAATCTATTAACAGTGGGAATAAAATTACAGCATGACCGAAGTCAAAAACATTGCCCAGACTTATGGTAAATTTGTCATCAAAAAATCAAAAAAGAAGACTGCCCTCATACGGGGAAACCAGTCTTGAACATTTACAGAATTCAAAAATATTACAGAGGTCCAGCATAGTAATATAATCTAAAACATGCCTAATTAAGTGGGCCACGAAGCAAGAAAACCAAATTAACCAAACTACTCCTCTGGTGGTTCCTCGACGATTCGGCACCATCCTTCGGAAGGTCCAAGATTGCTAGGTGCTATCTCCACATTCACGCCACTGCTCCCCTCCTGAAGGCCCGAATGCTGGATATCTTTTTTTGAGCTCAGACCCACCAGACGAGTGCATTGTTCCTCCACTTGGGCCTCCTCACGGAAAACCACGGTGATTGAAGCTGTGATTCGTGGGCAGTTCAGAGAGAAATTAAAGGAAAAAGTGCAATGAGCATTGTGGGAGAAGGTGAAAGCGGTGGGAAATGAGAACATGGGAGCCCATCGTTGGCAGGATCAGGGCAGGCCCGCCCACTAGTGTTTGGATGACTAGATAATAATCATGGACTGGCGGAAGAGCCGCTCGGTTGAGGGTGGAGGGGAGCGCGGCTGTTACACAGCAATTTGTCAACGTCCCTACAATTCCCATCCCGCACATTGGAGGGCTCATTCCGTGACCTGTGGGCAGAGTTAAGACTTGAAAATACTTTCAATGCATCCCTCTGAAGATGAGCTATAATTTCCCTGAAGACATCTCCCTGCAAAAAACCCTAAAAATGGCTCTTTTTCCATTGGCGCGGTTCCATAGTTCAGCCCTCGCGCCAAGAGGGAAATCCTCCAAAGAGGGCGCACCAATTGGTGCCTCTTGTCATGGGAAACCACACATAGTGCCAACCATATTAAAGAGGTGTTTTTAAAAGTAAAAGTGAATTTTCATCCTAACAAATTCCTGGACTGATATCTATCTTGAGTTGGGTGGTTTGGCTACGGATTTCCATAGAGAGGAAGTGGTTTTCCACCTCTCATGGAAGCTTCCTTGATGATAGGGCCAATCCCATAATTATAAGGATCCCAACTTCCCTTCCTCCTTCTATAAAGGCTTGCCCATTTCCATTGCAAGCTAGTTCCAGAATCTCCAAGTTCCCAAGAGCTTTCATGCTGCAAGAGTCTTCTTGATTCCCTAAGGCCAAAACCAAGCAAGGAGAATATTGCCAAGTATCCGGAGAGAGAGGCTTGTCCCATCCTTGATAGGCTTTATCAATACATGTTCTGCTGACGACCCACCAAAGGAGAATTCAGCGTCGAAGCTTTGGTTGTATTCTTCTTTTTGACTCATTAATATTAAGCGACTACTGGTTATGGTTCCACTCTTGTTCTTGATCATGTTCATGAGTTATGTCCTCTTCGATTGACATATAGTTGTATTACGGGTTTTATGCTTTACGTTTGTATGATTTCTTGCATGTGCAGTGTCGATCCTGGAGATGTGAGATTGTGATGCGGGGCAAAGACGGGAGCACCACACTCTCTACAAGCGGCAGTCGTTGGATTCAGAGTAAGCCTTCCTCACAAGTGGTTTATTTACAATTAGGAACCTGCAACTTTGTGAAAGTGTTTTGATTGTTGCTACCCCGTCTGGGCTAGTAGCGATCGCCTACAATAGCAGACGGGTTACCCTCCTCAACAATTTGGCGACTCCGCTAGGGAATCAGCTTGTTGTTTGATTTGTAAACTATAGACGGAGTCTGAAGCACAGCCAGATAGCCTTCGAAACGCTTTTGCTCAGCATTAGCAGAGTAGATCAACGCTGCTTCAGTCAATCTCCGGTTTGGTTTACGGACTGAACAACTTGGATTTTTGTCTTCTCTTTCCGGTTAACTTCTTGGTCTTACTTGCTTGGTCAACTCTTTGGACTGGATTTTCTTGTTTGTTTGGCTTTGTTTTAGCCTTGTTTTCACTTGTCTGTGTCTGAGATTGCCTGTTTTTATTTTTTCCATAGTAAACTCGGCTGGCGCGCTTTTTAGCGTAACAGTCGCGCCCATTGGCGTAGGTTTCCTGCGTATCACCTGCGCCATTGCCTTTCTGGCGCTAATTTCAAGATCACAGTCGCGCCAATCCTGTGAGCTATTAGGGTTTGCTGTGTTTCAAGCTTTTTGAGGCTGACTTGTGATTTTGATCTTGTCTTTTCGTCTGTTTGAGTGCACTGGAGCCTGTTTTGACTGGTTGGAACCTTCTTCCTTTGGTTGTTTGCCTATTTCTTTCGATTTTGCATACGAGCCCTAGGGCATCTAGGTGCCTTTGTGAGTCGAGCCTCCCTTGGGAGTTTTTGGTTTCCGCTCGTTCAGTCGGCTGTGGGATTGCTGCCTCGCATTCGTTTGACAGTTGTCTATCATATTGTTGCATCTTTTGAGTGACTGATTTCGTTTTCATTCGAATTTCACCTTGCTTCATTTTGGGCCTAGATCACACGGCTCATTGGTGTCTTTGGGACTTTTCTTGGTTTTGAGAGACTTTTTGTCGGTTTGAGATCTGATTGTTTGTGCCATTGAGTGAAATTGGTTTGTTTTTCTCTCTTAACATCATTTCTCGAATTGCCTCTTATTTGTTTTCGGTTTGTTTAGTGCATCTAACTATCAAACATTGAAAATAAAAAATCTCTTTTGCTTATTGGTTGATTAGTGCAAATTGAAATCTTTTCGATTTTACTAGTATTTACTGAATTTGAAAGAAAAGTTTTTAGTTTCATTAGTTGCATTAGAGATATCATTGATTGTCTTCGGATCATTTTGTTTGTGTAAAAACTCTCAACTCTTCTGTAGCTAGTTTTCATCGAACGAAATGATGAACTGTGGCATGTAGTTTTGCATTTAAGAGATTTTTGAGACAACACATTCGTTAGGGCCTGAAAGCAAGCATCAATTGAAGATCAACCCCAAATTCCTCGATTTTACAAGCGACGTGAAATCCGCGAAACTCATTCAGAGTCTGAGCTAAGTGATGTTCAGCACCTTTAAACCTAGTAGCTGTCATTCGCCTTTTGGCTTTAGACAGCACTAGTACGGACTTGTGCTCCCCGTACTATCGCGTATATAAAGGGAGACCCCTCTAGGTTTCAATCCTTTATCCATAGGAAGCCGAGTCTGCCGCCCTATACCTGTGATACACTGGACACAGCATTTGGGGAGATTGCCTGCACGTACGGAAAGTCCTTGGTTGATTTCTCTTTCATTATTAAAACCAAGGTGTATATTGCAGTTCACGATTATTTGGTACACCATTTTTCCTAGTATTCCTGAGCAGTCATTTGATCTTTTATGACTCCCTAAATTTGAAAAGATCGCCAAGCGCTTGTCCTTTCACGCTTGTGTCAAATCTGAAAGAGATAGAGTCACCTTTTCGACCGTTTCTCGACTCTTAAAACATGAAATGGTGAAGTTTCTTATTTTCAAGTGGTAAAAATTAATGCTTCCACGTTACATGCCCTGTTAGATTCTTCTTCTTGAAACCCATTTTGATTGTATATGCTTGACATGTTTTCAGCACCTTAATGAATTTTTGAGTTTTGATGGCAACTTTTTCAGAGTTTACCAACCAAGGAATCCCCTCATATGGGAATCCTGGTCATTTTCCTCCTTTTGGGAATGTTGGTGCTCCCTACATGTCAACGTTGTCCCTCCCTAGGTTAACTGTTGGGTTGCCTATTTGGTTGTTTTCAACCTCTGTGGTCCCGAATATCTCCGCTACTGTTCAATTAGTTCCTCCACCTGGACAACATCATGTTGATTCCAAGGTGGACCTCTCCCCTTCTTCACCTGTTTCTGCATCCTCCTCTTCTACTTCGCCTGGCGAAAGTCTGGATTCGAGTAACCAGGTGGCTAAGAAGAAGAATAAGAAGACAAAGAAGAAGAAGTCTGGTAAAAGAGAGGCTAAAGCTGCCACTACTGTTTCTGAAATATCTCCTCTTGATATACCTCCCAACCCTCCACGGAAAGTCAAGTTCCCCTGCATGTTGTGCACGGGAGACCATCCTCTTCGAGACTACCTTGGCATTCGCAAGGTGCTTGAAGCATGGTCCAACGGTCGTCCGCCGTTGCCTTTGACTTCCGGGAGCCAGGTGGGGGTCACGTCTTCAACTGGTGTTGATAAGGCTCCTACGAAGCAGAGTAAGATCACCAATACCTGTAAGTTGTGTGAAGGGCACCATGCCATTCACCTTTGTTCTTATATGGATGAAGCCAAGCGATTGTTAGACAACCCGGTTGTTTCCACACCATGCCTCCCAACTGGTTATAAACAACTCTCTTTGATTCTTCCACCTACTGATGATACGATTGGTCAAAAATCATCTTTGGTCGATCCCACTCCCTCAGAAATTCGGATTCAAGAATTCGTCCCTGACCAACCATTGGTCGTGGGATCGGTTGAGTTGGCCCCATCTATGGTGCACCAGGTCTTTACCGTCGAGAGTGGACCTCACACCCCTCATGTTCTTCTAGTTTCTTCAGATTCCTCAGACTTGGAGAAAGATTCTCCTGTCCCCGTACCTCAAGGAGCTGCTCCTCTGCCTCCCACCATGGAGGCTTTGGAGGATACCCCTCCCGCCTTCGAGATGGAGGTTATGGAGGATGCTCCTTCTTCCGTAACACCAGGGGAAGACCTTCTCGGTTCGATGGTAGCCCCTCCGAGTACTTTAGTCGCTTCCTTTGATTGGAGTCGATTTGTAGGATTCCGCCTTCCGTCTTATGTGCCTTTCGAGATCACAGTACAGGCTCTTGGTCTGGTCCTACCCAGCACCATTATAGACGAAGGCGCCTCTGTTAGTATTCTATCCTCAACTACCTGGCAAGCTTTCGGTTCGCTGCGCTTGCGCACTTTGGTATCGAGAATCGTGACTTTTATGAAGAATGATCAATAAAGTGGGGATCCTTCCAAGGCTACCTATTACTTTGGGAGGTAAAACCGTCCATATGGACGTGATGGTTGTTCCAGGCCCCTTGGATTTCAATTTACTTTTGGGGCAAGATTACACCTATGCCATGGGAGCGCTTGTCTCCTCTCTTTTTCGTGTGGTCTGTTTTCCACATGAAGGACGGATTGTGACCATTGATCAGCTTTCGTTCTTTGGTCCTGATGTGGCAGCTGACCCGCCATCATCCCTTTCTGGTTTTTATCCTCCCGTTGTATCTGCCCCACCGCAGGTCAACTATGTGGCTACCTACCCCGTGCCTGTGCTCAGTGATGATGCCGTCATGCATCAGGTGCTGGGGGCATTGGGTCCAGACTTCCAGGATGTTTTCCTTCCATCGGGAGTGGAACTCTTGGAAGCGATGACTTCTTGTTCATTATGATAAGGTCGGTCGGAGCATGGTTCTTTTCCTGTGTCAAGCTCCTTAAAAAATGAAACCGGGTCGGTCGGAGCATGGTTCTTTTCCTGTGTCAAGCATAGTTTATCTTTGTTTCAAGCTTGTGTAAAAATGAAACCAACTTCAAGCAGAGTTTCCTGATTTCAAGCTTGTGTAAAAATGAAACCTTTCCCATTTTACCTCTTGTGATTGCCATTTTATCAGCCTGTTTTGTCAGATGAGCCTTGGTTTTCTCATTCCATCGTCATTATCTGCTTGGCTGATCATATGCCTTCACTTGGTTGTTTTACCTGTTCCTGAGGAACCGCTGCGATGAGTGGTCTTGTTAGCCAACCTCTTAACCTTTACTTGTTCTGAGCAGTTCCATCATTACCGGGACCTTTTGCTACCCTTTATACCACAAGTTCCTCCAGGAGGGGTCATCTTTCAGCTCTTTTCTGACTCTCTAAACATGAAAAGATTGCCGAGGCGCTTGTCGTTTCGATCTCGTAAAAGTGGCCACGAAACGACATCTACTCAGTATACGTTTACCCCTTTTTCGGGCTGGGATGGATTATTTACGAAAAAGGAATACCCTAGCCTATCGCGACTAGGAGGTTTTCTCGGATATTGTTTTCTACCTTTTCGGGTCTGAGGAACTATCTACGAAAAGGGACCGCTGGAGTTTACTTTTCTGCTGTCTTTTCAAACTCTCTAAATATGAAATGACGTTGAGTTCTTCCTTTGTCAGACTCGTTAAACCCTGATGACATTGGATTCAGTCGAAATGACGTTCTCCGAGTTTCTCCTTCCTAGGGCTCGTTAAATGTACTAGGATGGATTCGCCCGAAGGGCGGACTTATATTACAAGCATATGCTATCCCCTTCAAGCTTGTTATCAAAAATAATTGGGGTACTCGCCAGAAATGGTGGGGGAAAAAAGGAACCAACATCATTGTCGTGTCGGCAGTTGTCGCTCTTGAACATGGCACTTGTCTGCATTCGTGTCGGGTTGGGGACATCTCATCTCGTTCTTCACTTGCCTCCGTGGGTTTGGATAATCCCTTTTGACCTCTCATCTGCTCATTGCCTCGTCACCATGACCTCTGATCCGTTGATGTCAAATACTGCCAAGTCCACTGTCGTGTCGTTTACATGTTCAAGAGAAGTTGACCTCTGCAAAATTTCAACCTTCCTCTGATTCTCGCCTGATCCTGATTCACAAAAGACATTATGTTCCTCTGTCTCGTGTCGATTATGTGGGAAACACTGTGGCCCACCTTCGATCAAGGTCACTTCCTGTCGACTTCAGCTAATTATCCGGGAAGCTGATCTAGAGATTCCCTTATGGTACCTTGGAGCCTGCATGCCTCAATGGCAGGTTCGTCGCATTCGACGTGAGGTTTTCATTATTGGCCTCCGATCGAGTGATTCTACGGGTGTTCAACACCAGCTCATTCATTCGCACGCCGTAGATTGTACCTATAGTACCTTGAGAGCCATTGTCATTATTGGTGGTTCCTCTCGCGTCTGTTAACAACTTTCATCATTGGTTGGTAATCAGGCGATGTTCTTGCATGTTCGACTTCAGCTCACATATTCGCATGCTTGAACTTGTACTTTGTTCGGGTCGAGATGGAGCGCAAGACCCTGGATTGTGTCTGTTGTAATCTAGGCTGCGATATTGTGGATTATTATGATTATTTACATGACTCACTGATTGGATGGCTGCGACCATACCTGAGTCTATTTATCAATCCTCACTGGATGGCTGCGTCCATGCCTTGGATCTAGATTATTGTAAACTCTGTTATGGATGGTTGCGCCCATGCCACGTATATATATCATGTATCTGAGACATTAGCTGTACTTCGCTCCGCAGGTTTTCCGATGGTAGTGTTTTTAGTCGGCATGTTCTCGTAAAGCATTTCACCCCTCTCTCTCTCTTTCGGGCCTCATGCTTTAGGGGGCATCTGTTACACAGCAATTTGTCACCGTCCCTACAATCCCCATCCCGCACATTGGAGGGCCCATTCCGTGACTTGTGAGCAGAGACAAGACTTGAAAATACTTTCATTGCATCCCTCTGAAGATGAGCTTTCATTGCCCTGAAGACATCTCCTTGCAAAAAATCCTAAAAATGGCTCTTTTTCCATTGGCGCGGTTCCATAGTTCAGCCCTCGCGCCAAGGGGGCAAATCCTCCAAAGAGGGCACGCCAATTGGCGCTCTGTCATAGAGCCGCACCCGCGCCAACCATATTAAGAGGTGTTTTTAAAAAATAAAAGGCGGAAGTTTCATCCTAACAAATTCCTGGACTGATATCTATCTTGAGTTGGGTAGTTTGGCTACGGATTTCCATAGAGAGGAAGTGGTTTGCCACCTCTCATGGAAGCTTCCTTGATGATAGGGCCAATCCCATAATTATAGGGATCCCAACTCCCCTTCCTCCTTCTATAAAAGCTTGCCCATTTCCATTGCAAGCTAGTTCCAGAATCTCCAAGTTCCCAAGAGCTTTCATGCTGCAAAAGCCTTCTTGATTCCTTAAGGCCAAATCCAAGCAAGGAGACTATTGCCAAGTATCCGGAGAGAGAGGCTTGTCCCATCCTTGACAGGCTTTATCGAGACATGTTCTGCTGACGACCCGCCAAAGGAGAATTCGGTGTCGAAGCTTTGGTTGTATTCTTCTTTTTGACTCATTAATATTAAGCGACTATTGGTTATGGTTCCACTCTTGTTCTTGATCATGTTCATGAGTTATGTCTTCTTTGACTGACATATAGTTGTATATTCTGGGTTTTATGCTTGCGTTTGTGTTGTTTCTTGCATGTGCAGGTGTTCGATCACGGAGATCGTGAGGATTGTGATCTGCCAGGGCAAAGGAACGGGAGCACCACCTCTTCTACAAACGACAGCGTTGGATTCCAGGTAAGCCTTCCTCGCAAGTCGGTTTATTTACGATTAGGAACCTGCACTGTAGCGTGTTTGATTGTTGCTAAACCCGATCTGGGCTAGTAGGGATTGCCTCTGTCCGCAGAGGGGATTTACCTCCTCAACACTCACCAATCCCGACAAAACCTAGAAACCATATCAAAAATGGCCGACCCCTGAAAACCTCCAGAAAACACCCCCTTGGGGAATTACGCTGGCCTCCAAGGCTCTGCGCAGAGGCTAAATGAGAATGACTGAAACACCGCCTCAAACTCCACCAAAATCCTCCCATAGGCAAAGGCTGATCCTCTGCTCAAAATGTCGGCTCAATCTCTTGCAGAAATCCCGATCTGGAGCACCACCAAAATGGACTGTGTCCTCTCTCCCAGTGACTGCGTAGTCTCTATGAAATCCCAACTTCGCAGCAAACCCAAATGACAAAACCTCTCACAAAATACTGAAGAAATAACCTTGCCCGAGCAGGCACTCGAAGTCCCCCGGGGCTAAGGGCGAGATCTCCTACTGGAGACACTCAATGCACTAAACAGTGCTGCAGACAGGCTAAACAACCAGCATGCTCAAGAAGACAAAATGTCTAGCTCAATATCATCAACAACATAATGAATCAAATGAGAAGGCTCCTCTCTCTTTTATAACGTTGGCCTTCCTCCAACCCTAAGGCCATCTCCTCAACGTAGCCTCCATCTCTTGCCACGTGCCCAACCTCTCTTGCGCAGAAGCTTCTAGAGCTAATGTGGGCCTCCTCTCTACGTGGTGCTTGGCCCCCTTGGCTCCCCCTTAAGTCACAACGTTGTGCTACTAGGAGGGTGTTTTATTTCGCTTAAGTGATTTAGACCCTCTCCACTCACTTTTTATTTATTTATAAACTATAGACGGAAAAACTAAACAAAATCGAATATTCCAATTAGCTATCGCTAATTAGGAATATTACAGTGTCCCCCGGCAAAATGTTGCTTGTTCTCAAGCAACTGAAGTGATGGATGCTGCAAAATCTTCTCGCTCTCCCAAGTGGCATCCTCATCCGGCAAATTCTTCCACCTCACCAAGAATTCCCGGACTGTCCTGCTCCATAGCTGCCTCTCCCTGGTATCAATAATAGCCTCTGGCTGCAACACCAAGTGCCCCTCATCATCCGTGGGTGGTAGCTCCTCTGTCACTGTCACCTGTTGCCCCAGCGCCTTCTTCAGGCATGATACATGAAAAACGTTGTGGATCTTGCTGCCTTGGGGCAGCTCCAACTCATACGCAACCTGCCCAATCCTGCGTATCACATTGTATGGCTCGTAAAAGCGAGGCTTGAGCTTCTCAGCTCCCTTCTGCTTTAGCGACGACTGTCGGTATGGCTGTAATTGTAGGTAGACTAAGTCCCCTACCTCAAATTGTCTCTCCACCCGACCTCTGTCGGCATATAGCTTCTGCTGGTTTTGTGTTTTAGCCATATTGTCCTTGAGAGCTCGAAGGATGTCCTGACTCTTTTGGATCCAAATCTTGGCTCTAGGAGCCTTGCTAGCACCGAACATCACATCAGCAAAAGATAAGGAATGGTACCCATACAAAGCATAAAACGGTGACATACCAATAGACATGTGATGTGTCGTGTTGTAGCAGTACTCCCCCAAATGCAACCATCTCAACCATGCTCGCTGATGCCCACAGACATAGTTACGCAAGTAGCCCTCCAGCCACTTGTTAACTATCTCCGTCTGTCCATCCGTCTGTGGGTGATAACTGGTACTCGGTGTCAACTCCGTCCCCACCAGCCGGAAAAGCTCCTGCCAAAATCCGCCCATGAAGCGACTGTCCCTGTCACTGATGATGGTCTTAGGAAGACCATGCGGCCTGAAAACCTCTCTGAAGAACAGCTCGGCCACCTGTGCTGCTATGCAATGCGCGGATATGGAGAAAAAGTGCGCATACTTTGTCAGCCGGTCAACGACGATAAAGATACAATACTTGCCCTGCACCATGGTCAACCCTGTGATGAAGTCCATCGATATGCTCTCCCATTTCTCCTTCAGAATGGGAAGAGGCTGCAACAGTCCTGCGGGATGACTCATCTCCCCCTTATTCCTCTAACAAACATCGCACTCCCTGATGTGCTGGAGTACGTCCTCCTTGAGGCCCTTCCATGAGAACCTCTCTTTAATGGCCCTGTAGGTTTTGGTAAACCTTTGATGGCCTGCCAATGGAGAATCATGTGATGCCTGGAGTATCTTCTTCTTAAGCTGAGATCCCTCAGTCAAGAAGATCCTGTCCTTGTAGTAGATGATCTCATCAACCACCCTGTACCTGTCATCTGCCACCTGTCCATCCAGCACCTCACATGCAAATCTGTCCTTGGAGTACCCCACTAAAAGTCGAGCCCTCCAATCTGTATCCAAGCTCATAAGAGATAACGTGGCTGGTCTACGTGAAAGGGCATCTGCTACCACGTTATTCTTACCCTTGACATACTCAATGTCAAAGTCATATGCTTGGATCTTACTGATCCACTTCTACTGCCTCTCCTGTAGTTGCTTCTGCTCCAAAAAGAATTGGAGGTTGTTGTGATCAGTCCTCCCCCTGAACCTGTTCCCTACCAAATACTGTCGGAATTTGGCCAAGGCATGCATGATGGCCAAAATCTCCTTGTCCTATATAGAATACAACCTCTCGTGCGGAAGGAGCTTCCGGCTCTCAAAGGCTATAGGGTGTCCCCCCTGCATCAATACTACGTCGATCCCCTCTCCCGATGCATCACACTCCAAGACAAATGGTTGTGTAAAATCCGGCAATGCAAGCACTGGGCAGCTACTCATCACCTCCTTGAGCCTATCAAAGGCTCGCTCGCTGTATCTGACCAACTGAATGCCCCCTTCTTCGTCAAATCTGTAAGGGGTGCAACAAGCTGTGAGAAACCTCTAACGAACTTCTTGTAATAGGTACATATCCCAATGAACCCTCGAAGTTCCATCACGTTCCTTGGCTCCGACCAATCTCTAATGGCTTTAATCTTCTCCTTATGGACCCTCACTCCGTCCACTCCAAAATGTGACCCAAATACAACATCTCCGTCATCCCAAACTCACACTTGGAGAGCTTAGCATAGAAATGTTGCTCTTCCAGGATGCGTAGTACTGCCTCTATATGCTGGAGATGCTCCTCCCAAGTCCTGCTATATATGAGTATGTCATCGAAGAAGACCAATACAAATTTCCTCAGATGACTGCGGAAGATATGGTTCATGCAAGACTGAAAGGTGGCTGGTGCATTGGTCAGCCCAAAAGGCATAACCAAAAACTCAAAGTGCCCATAATGACACTTGAAGGCGCGGTCTTGGGAATGTCCTGTTCCCTCACGCGAATCTGATGGTACCCCGATCTCAAATCAATCTTCGAGAAGAACTTGGCTCCTCTCAGCTCATCCATCAACTCATCGATCCTGGGTATAGGATACCTGTTCTTCAGGGTCTTCTTGTTCAGGGCCCTGTAATTAATGCACATCCTCAAGGTGTCGTCCTTCTTCTTCACCAACACTACGGAAGAAGCAAACACACTCGTGCTCGGTCTGTGTGCCCAAGAGCCAGCAACTCCTGGATGGCCCACTCAATCTCATCTCGATAGGCTTTGGGATGCCTATAGGGGGTAGTGATCACCGCCTAAATACCCTGCTCAAGCTCAATGGTGTGTTCAAACCCTCGGTCCGGTGGCCGACCTGGTGGTATATCCCCAAACACTACATCATACCTGTCAAGAATGGCCTGTATATCCGGATGAACTGCTTGACCGGTGGTCTCTGCCTTTGATGCCCGCAACTCAACCGCCCACTCTATGTCTCCCTTTCGGAAGTCTGCCTCCATCCGGTGTGCCGAAACTGTCTGAGGTGGGTAAGTGTGCATCCCGCGGATCTTCTCATGCTTCCCGGTCTTCTTGTCATCCCACTCCATCTCTAAGGCCTCCCAATCCGTGGTGACCTTCCCCAGCGTAATCAACCACTGAACACCTTACCACATTGGTATCTGGTATGTTGACCACGAAAAAGTGTTCGGTCACGGTGTAGGTACCCATCGTCACTGTCAACTCTAGAACATACCGGGCACACTGCATCGTCTGGGCTCCTGGGACCAAAACTGAAAATCCGTCAAAGCTCTCGGTCGGTATACCCCTTCGCTCGACCATCTATGCATCAATGAAGTTGTGGGTTGCCCCACTGTCAACCAAAACTGACACTCGCTGGCCACGTACTGTCCCTTGTACGCGCAGCGTCAAATACTTGGGAACTCCTCGCAAGGCTGCAAGGGTCCCTCCTGTAGGTGCAAAAGCTGCACCTCCTGTCCCTGGAGGTGGAGGCGGAAACTGATCCTGGGTCGTCTGACTATCTCCTGCCTCCTCATCATCCTCCTCATCCTCTTCCCCGCTATCATTGGAGAAGACCTCAATGAAGTGTTCTTTGCCAGCAGCACACCTATGCCCTGGTCCCCACGACTCCTGACAAGTGAAGCACAGCCGCTTCTTCCTCAACTCCTTCATGGCACCATCATCTATCTGTGCCCGTCCCGGATTCCCCTTTGGAGGCGGAATCCTCACATCCTTCCCCTTGGGCTGGAAACCTTGTCTCTGGGGGTAAGGTGTCCGAGTCCTGGGCAATGCATCCTGTAAGTCTCGGGTCCTGCTGATAGCATCCTGAAGTGTCGCTGGTGTAGTAGACCTGACTAGACCCCGAAGTGGCTCTGCTAACCCCTCCACAAACATATAGATCATCCGCGCTGCGGATAGATCTGGAACCATCACTGAAACCCTCAAGAAATCTGCAATATATGTCTCTGGGCTCCCAGTCTGCTTGAGCCTCGACAACTCAACAAAGTGTTGTTCCGGATCCCTCCGGTCAAATCGCTCCATCAACCTTTTGGTAAACTCGGCATATGTCGTCACTATGGAATGCCCGAGTGTGACCATCCCATGGAACCACCAGTCCTTGGCCTCACCATCCAAATGTAATGTCGCCACCTTGATGGCCTCCGTCTCTGACATCTGGTTAAGCTGGAAATAGATGTCCAGCTTCTCCACCCAAGACTTTGCCGAACTGTTTGATGAGCCATCAAACGTAGGCAAATGGAATCTGCTAGATGTGCGGTGGGGATCTCCATCATGATAATGTCGGTGCCCTCTATGATGGTCGCGGGGTCTACTATCGTGCTGGAGCTGAACGAAATCTCGAAATGAGAGAACTTCCTTGAACTCCTGCCCATAGGCCTGATACTCTGCAAAATACTCGCCCATGTGTCCAGGCTCTACCTCCTGCTGGGCTCCTGCCCCTGTGTCTGCTCCAAAGACAGTGGGCATGGTAGAGTGGGTAGGTGCACGTGAAGCCATCGGCTGAGGAGTATGACGCTGAGCAGCACCATGCTCCGGCAAATGGTGGGATGTACCTGATCCCTCTCCTACCTGGAAAACCCGTGGGGTCTCACGCTGTCTAGCCTCTACAGCGGTGAATCTCTGACCCATCACCTCAATCTGTCTGGCTAAATCTTGCACTGATTTGAGGAGTGCCTCCCCAAACTGTTTGGCCTTTGTGTCATCGGCCATCGGCCCTCTCTGCTCTGAATCTAATACAGGCTCCTTCTGTTCTGCGTCTGTCACAGGCTCTCTCTCCTGCTCTGTGTCCACCACCCGAACACAGTCTCCCTCTCCGTAGGTGTTCTCCAACCTACGCTCACGGTCTCTGTACTTCCTGCCTCTGTAACAAATATACGGTCTCTTCCCCGGTGTCATAGACCACAGGTTGCGCCAGAACTATGCTCTGATACCATTGTAATATCCCGTTTCGGGGATATCTCTAAAACACGACAAACTCCAACCAGAGATGGACTAGGAGGGCATTTACCGGATATTCCGCTTTTGAAAAGAGGACGAGATCCGAAGGCTACCTGGCCCTTTCCAGACTCTGTTTAAGAGTGAAAGATAAACACACCAAGTGGTATAGAACTAGAATGCTCAAGAATATATAAAAATAACAGTGCAACAGACATATAATAGCAGAGAAAGAGAATACGGCAACTCATCCAGAAACATAGAGAGGAAATGCTAAGCCATTTTATTAATATGAGAAATATAATGAAGTACAATAGGTGATCAGAGTGATGCAACCTAATCTTGCTCAAGGCAAGTGAAGAAATACTCTCAGAATATACAGGAAATCGCTGCTCTCTGAACTGCGTCTCAGCTGCTGGCAAACTACCGTGTAACTACTATTGCTGGAATGCACTGAAGACCAGGGGCTGATGCCCTTGCTTGAATGAGCTGAAAATCTGCTATCCTCCTCTACTCACCAATCCCGACAAAACCCAGAAACCATATAAAAAATGGCCGACCCCTGAAAACCTCCAGAAAACACCCCCTTGGGGAATTACGCTGGCCTCCAAGGCTCTGCGTAGAGGCCAAATGAGAATGGCTGAAACACTGCCTCAAACTCCACCAAAATCCTCCCACAGGCAAAGGCTGATCCTCTGCTCAAAATCTCAGCTCAATTTCCTGCAGAAATCTCGATCCGGAGCACCACCAAAATGGACTGCGTCCTCTCTCCCAGTGACTGCGCAGTCTCTATGAAAGCCCAGCTCTGCAGCAAACCCAAATGACAAAACCTCTCACAAAATACTGAAGAAATAACCTTGCCCGAGCAGGCACGCGAAGTCCCCCGGGGCTAAGGGCGAGATCTCCGACCGAAGACACTCAATGCACTAAACAGTGCTGCAGATAGGCTAAACAGCCAGCGTGCTCAAGAAGACAAAACGTCTAGCTCAATATCATCAACAACAGAATGAATCAAATGAGAAGGCTCCTCCCTCTTTTATAACGTTGGCCTTCCTCCAACCCTAAGGCCATCTCAATGTAGCCTCCATCTCTTGCCATGTGCCCAACCTCTCCTGCGCAGAAGCTTCTAGAGCTAATGTGGGCCTCCTCTCTACGTGGTGCTTGGCCCCCTTGGCTCCCCCTTAAGTCACAACGTTGTGCTACTAGGAGGGTGTTTTATTTTGCTTTAGTGAGTTAGACCCTCTTCACTCACTTTTTATTTATTTATAAACTATAGACGGCAAAACTAAACAAAATCGAATATTCTAATTAGCGACTTAGACGGCAAAACTAAACAAAATCGAATATTCCAATTAGTTGTCGCTAATTAGGAATATTACACTGATACAGATAATCTTCCATCTGCATCTTCCATAGCGGGAAGTTTTGGCCGTTAAATTTCTCGACCCTAAACTTACCATCTTCCGCCATTGCTCCCACTCGAACCAGGAACCCTTCTTTCCTGCGAGTTTATTAGCCAAATATACCTTCGGCTTTGATACCAGTTGTTAGAAAATTATATATTACGGAGCAATGCAACACATAAAATATGCGGAAAATACAAGCACACAAAACACATAAAACCAGAGAGACACAGATATACGTGGTTCACCCAGTTTGGGGTACATCCACCCCGAACAGCTAGTCCATCCTTTCTATTATCCAGCAAAATGAAGAGACAAAACCTATAGCAGATCCGCTGTAATATCCTCTGTTCTCTCTCACAGTCTCCCTATCTATTTCCCGCTCAGAGAATATACATGTAATACATAGCCGCAATACAATACCCTCATACAAAGAGAGGGGTTGCCTTCTAGGGCAAAAGACCCTAAACTAAACATAACTTCTACCGTCAGATAATCCGCCTAATGAATGGCCCAGATTGACTAGAAATTACTGTACTTTTACAAGGCAATTTTACATCTGTTTTTAGCTTCGGGGGCGCTGCCCCCGAAACCCCCCTCCAAGGGGGGGCTCCATAAAGTTGCTGCCGCCCCCCTTGGACCCCCCACAGCAACGATTAATTATGGGCAGCATTGCCGCCCCATTTAAGGTACAAGGGTCCAATGCTATGATACAAAGTAAACAAGATAATCAGGCTCCACACCCAACAATGACTGAGCATGCTTGAGCCGGAGAGCCAAGTCTGCAATGCTGTTCAGCATACGCAATCTTCAAGCGGAGATCTCAACCTCTACCTCGGGGGACTTCGAGTGCTCGCTCAGGAGAGGAGTTCCGTATTTTGTGGGAGTATTATCTATCAACATCTTCAGGAGATAACGTAGTTCCTTCAGGATTGCGTAGAGGTAAAGAGGACTACGTAGTGCAGTTGGGTGTTGGTGCTAGAAGTGTGGAGAGAAGAGGAGTTTCAGCAGGAGATTTGGAGGAGAGGCTAACCACCTCCTACAGGGATTTTTGTAGTATTTCGGATCCATTTACCAACAGATTCCTCCAGTGGTTCAAATACCCAGCAGTTCAGCGAGCTAAGCCCGAAGGGGCTAATTTCGGGGTCGAACTTTCAACAAGCCCTTCGCAGGTTTTCGTGGGTTTGTTGAGAAGAGTTCGGTGTCCAATTACCATAATTTTCTGAGCAAGCGAAGTAGCCTAACTGACAGTCCGAAATCAGCCAACAACAACATTTCTGGGCTAGGCAGCGTAGAGATTGAGCCACGCAAAGGCACTTTTAGCCAAAGTTTTTGCTTGGGTTTGAGTTGTTCTTCAGCCTGCCTTGAGCAGGCCCGGGTGCAGGCTTTCCAGCACCTCACTTGTACTCTTTCCCAATATATTAATAAAATGGCTCAACAACGATTTTGGCTCTAGTTTGTGTATTTTAATGGTGTAATTTATGTTGCTGTAGTTTTTAATCTATTGTTCTTTATATTACTGTTTGTTCCCGACTTGGGATGTTACATAGAATATGATTACTAGCATGCATGCAAGACATGTATATGATAGCTACATATGCATGCATCGCATGTGCTGCACTAATATACTTACTAACCAGTGATGAAAATGTCCAAGTATAGGGTAAGTAAAATAATTATTGAAAATACAAAGTAAATACCTAACTCAGAGGGGATATAATGACCACTCTGGGTACTTAATATGTGCACCACCATCATAAACTATAATATATTATACCACATAAAAGGTAAATGCAAGGCATTATACAAATGGCATTATAATATATATCATACAAGAATAATGGGAATTGTAATATATTTTTATACAAACAAAAGGGGGAAATTATAAAATACATATCCAATATATTAACCAAATAAAAAGGAACTATAAATTATTTTTATTAATTGTTGTATTAATAATAATTGTATATTTTATATAAAGGGACAAAAGGAAGGTAACTAAAAGAAATATATTATATCAACCAAGGAAACAAGTAAAAATCTGTAGTACGCATGACATAAAAGAAATTAAGTAAATTTTTATTAAACATCTAACCAACTATGTCAACTCAATGCATACTAAAGTATGACTGCCTCAAAAGGAGGATACTCGACAATCTTGAAATTCCACATGCCAGAAGGCCAGAATTACAGAGCGGGTAAACCGCTAGGAGACAGTGGCCTTGGGAGGTATAAGGATAGGGGATACAACAGAGAGGTGGAGGAAAAATTTGGCCCGGGGACTGAAGGGAAGGAAAGGGAATTATTTGGAATTTTACAAAGACAGAGTAGGAATCACAGACAGAGAGGAGGATTGAGCTTGATTGTTCTTGGGGTTTTGGGAACGGGGGCCAAAAGACTTGTATTCTGGATTTGGGGACCATATAGGTAGACCCAAATAGGCTGGAAGGAAAGGGTGATTTGGTAACTGCAGCAGTGGGAGCAACAACAGGCCAAAACATCTTCAGACGAAAATTTCAGGTAAGTACTCACTCATGAGTTAATAATTTTTGTTTTAAAATGTCACTGTCTAGTTTGGAGTATTGATTTGGTTAAAATTAGGGCTCCATATATTATGAGCATAAATTTTGTTTAAAGTTCTGTTAAACTTCAAACTTAGGGCTTCTGTGAACTCACCATTAAGTTAAGTTTCATTAAATTTTGTTATTATCTGAGACCAGGCATTAAAAGCCTCTCCCCATTCCTGAGCAAAAGTGGGAGAGTATATTGATTGATTTTATCACGGGGATGCCAACAGTTCAAGGGCGAGATTGCATTTATGTGGTGATGGACAGGCTGACGGAGTTCACCCATTTCTTTTCCATTTTGGCCAAGTACCTAGCTTCTCAGGTGGTTGACTTATTTTTCAAGGAGGTATTTAGGTTGCATGGGATTCCTAAGGCTATTGTCAGCGACATGGATAGAGGTTCATGAGTGGCTTCTGGTAGGAGCTATTTCGCCTAGTGGGGACTAAGCTCACACCTAGTACGAGCTATCATCCTCAGACACATGTCTAGACAGGGATCGTGAACAAGTGGCTAGAGGGCTAGCTGTGCAACTATGTGACTAGGCAGTGGAGAGCGTGGGTGAAGTGGCTGTACCTCGGGGAGTACTACTACAACACCACGTACCATATGTCGATAGGTATGACACCATTCCATTCTATTTATGGTTATGATGCGCTAACATTTGCTTGTGTGATATTTGGAGACAATAGGGCCTCGAGAGAAAAAGATTGGGTGCAGGAAAGCCAAAATATCCTTATACTGATCTTAAGAATAATTTACAGACTGCACAAAACCAACAAAAACTATATGCAGATAGGGGTCGGGTGGAGAGGCAGTTTGAGGTGGCTGACTTGGTATTCTTGAGGTTGCAGCCATATAAGGATTCCATGCTCAAGAAGAAGGGCGCTGAAAATCTCAAGCTCCGTTTCTATGGACCATACAGGGTGACCAGGAAGGTAGGTTAGGTAGCGTATGAGCTGGAGCTTCCAACCGAGAACAAAGTGCACAATGTCTTCCATGTCTCTTTCCTGAAGAAGGTCTTAGGACAACATGTGACAGCCACCTCAGAGTTACTGCCTCTAAATGATGAGGGGCACTTGGTTTTGATACCAAAGACCATCTTGCAGGAGAGGGAAAGGAGAATCAGGAATAGAACTATCAAAGAGTACCTGCTGAGGTGGAAGGATTTACCAGAGGAGGATGAAACGTGGTAAGGAGAACATATTTTGTAGCATCCGACACTTCAGTTGCTTGAGGGCAGGCAACATTTGGAAGGGGAGGACTATCATATCTCCAATAATTAATTTTTTGTCTAAGGAGCATTTCCAGTTTTGTAGTTTTGTTTTCTACTACAATATTTTGGCCTTGGACTTAAGATTTGGTTTAGAGGACTTAGAATTGAATTTTTGCAAAAGGAAAAGAAGGCGACTTAGTTTAAGTGGGTCAAAAATTAAAAGGGGTGAGTGTGGGGACCACACAAAAACGAAAATTGAACTCATAGGAGGAATTCAACCCACATGGAGGGAAAACACTCGAAGGGGGCTCGATTTGGTGTGGATCACATGGGGAAGAGGAGAGCAGCTACAAAAAGAAAAGGCAAGCTCATTTTTTGGGTTCCTTGTGCTGATAGCCAAGTCAACAGATGCTTTGAGCACAAGAATTTCCAAGGGAGATTCCAGCCTCTCTTTCGGTGGACTTCGAGTGCCACCCTAAGGAGGAATTTCTGAATTTAGTCGGAGGTGATTTTGCTGGAGTTTGTGGTAAATTCAGTTCTTTACCTAGCCAGTTCGAATTTCCAGGAGGAGGCAAGAGCCAAACATGTACTACTAAGTTGAAGGAGTCTCAAGGGGAATTTTGGCCAGATAATTTAAGGGAAATTTCACTAAGGTTGGACCAACATTTGTGGAGAATTTTGGGGCTGGAGGTTGCTGCTTCTGACAGAGCCAAACTCACTATTTTAGGGCCTGTGCAGAAGTGTCACTGGGCAAAACTCGTGGGGCTGGATTCTTCACACTTGTGCTGGGTTTGGGGAAGAATCTCACTCACTTCTTCCTGGGGAAATTTCCAAGGCAATCCTACAGCAGATTGGCGTGGAGTAAGTGACATATTCAGCATTTGTGGTTGTGGGGGATGCAGAATCTGCTAGGGAGGGCGTAGCACCAAATTTGGGTAATTCCGGGAGGTCGGAATTAGCCCAAATCCTTTCTGGGTTTTACTAGACTAGTTTCAAGGAGGATACTTCTAATTTGCAGATTTTTTGGAGGTGTTTTGGGCCCTCAAATTCCAGTTCACCTACAACAGCATTGCATAAATTTCTGGGTAATACAGCTTGGAGGAGCCAGTTGGGGTGGAGGTTTCCAGCTTTTCTTACCTAGGTATTTGCTTGCTTCTTTAGCAAGCCCAGGTGCACACTTTCCATCCTTCAGATTGTAATCAGATTCCATGGTTTATTAATAAAATGGCTCAGGACGATTATTGCTGCTCTATGGAGTCTTAACTTATTGCTGCATGCATTATTGCCAGAATTTTATGGTTGTTCTTATGCTGTAGCTAGTACATGTCTTTGGTATTCTACTGTAAATTTCTATTAGGAATATTACATAGCAAGGGGAGAATGCCAAGCACTCTAGAGTCTACACCATCATGAATCCAATCCAATGAATATGCCAATATAATGTTAGCTGAGCCCAAAAGTACTAGGGTGTTCTTCCCATAGGGTCACATATTGACATGTATCATCAACTATCCACATGATTATAGGAGCTCCATAACCAAGTGTACTAGCATGAAAGGAAAGAAATCATCAATATATCCATGGCCATATCACCAATTGGCAATAACCTCATAAAGTCAAATCACAACCCCTATGGCATCCAACGATCCAGTAACCTGTAAACCTGCCTTTGTGATAAGAATCACAGGAGTAGTGAAAAAATAATTCAGTAGTGTAGGCTTCATGCAAAATGATGGGTAACAGTATCAATAGGATGGGCAACCTTTTAGAAAGTATGGTTGATGTGCGGCATGTGACGCTTCAAAATTCACTAGTTTTACCTGGTTGTATTTCATATTGGATTCTTACAAATAACCTTCACCAGGATCCTTTGGGTTATGTTTTTGAAAGGATTGTTTCTGTTCTTATTATTGAATAGTCTGTTCTTTATGCAGGCTTTTTGCACCTATGTTTAGTAAGTCCAACTGACAGCCTTATTATATTGAATGTTTTCTAATTAGTTTGGCCTTTAACCCCTAGTTTGCATACTGACAAACTTCTTGTCATTGGCTCCACATGTAGATAGTTTTTTTTCTTTTGCAACATACAAATGTTTCTGTTTTGATAGCAGTTTTTGTGTTCGTTTTTAAAAATTACTTATTATACTATACATGATAAACTAGAATGAAAGAAAGGGCTCACCTTATTTAATGCAATCAAAGCTGCAATGAGGTCAGAGTAAGCCCTTCCAAAGACATTCTTAGCAAAATCAATTAACGTACACCCCTTTGCCTTAGTTTGAGCCTTGAGGAGATTTCTCATCAAATGCTAATTTCTGCAATGCATGAACAGAACCCATGGCCCTTCATAAACATATTTACAATGAATTCTTCAAACAAAGTACAATATTAACGAGTGAATGCCATGCCGAAGACTACAATACTGACTCAGGACAAGAAAACTACATATATTACCAGTTTTTTTAATCCAGATAAATATATTTTACTAGTTTAGCGGCCCTTCTTTTTTTAATTAATGGCAGCTGATTAATACACTCACAAGTGCTCTTATGAATTTGTCTTTACTATTCTGGTTTTATCTTAGTTGTTTTTGTTGGAAATGTAAGTAGGTTCGGTCTTCATAATTATCATTGTACTTGTATCAATATGTATTTCATATAAAAACAAAAGAAGAAAACTAAATTATTATTATGATTATTTTTATTTCTAGTGAAAGCATGTTCTTCATGCTTATAGGGTTTATTGAGTCGAAAGAAAATTTATTTTGAATCAAAGAAATGTAATTGAGTCAAAATCTCATTTGGACTCCTTGTAAGAAAAAGAAAAAAATATTTTTCTTAAGTCAAAAAGAGTTAAAATATCCTCCACAGACCAAGTCAGCCCTCCTGGACAAGTCGGCCAAGAAGAGGAAGCTATTCACCCTCTTGTATGTGTATATATAGAGAGCAACTTGAGCACTTTGGCAACCAATCATTCACTCATTCACACACATTGAAATCTGTGCAATAATAAACACAGCAAAAATCAAAGTAGAGAGAGCGAAGTCAGAGGAGAGATAAATATCTGTTTTGTGCCATATTTCTGCTCACGCGTGCAAAGATTCTGGGTTTACTCTGTGAAATTGAAGGTCTGAATTCTGTGATTTGACCAGATTTGACCAGCATTGACTTTTGAGTTGACTTTGATTTGTTGAAGAGGGCTGATTTGGGTCATTGTGGCAGCCTTGGTCTTGGTTTTGGGTCATGGATATCTCAGTTTGATCTAATTCTATAAAAAGAGGATTTGTTTGGTTTTCCCCTTGTGGGATTTTGCCTGGCTTGGAGCCTACAGCTTTGTGTTCTTGTGATCTTCATATTTTGTATATTTTGGTAATTGCTTGATGAAGAAAACATTATAAAAGAACTCAAAGCCAACAATAATTAGCAAGTATTATCAAATTAAGAGAAATCATCCTAATCTACAAGTATATTGATTTATCAACAGTTTTGATGGATTTTGTTTATTGCATTTTCCTACTTGCCGTCTTTATTTTTTTTATTACTGACAGCTGGTTAATGCACCCACAAACACTCCTATGAATTTGCTTTTAATATTCTGTTTCCCTAATTGACATTTTCATGGTGGCTTAAGCCATGAAAATAGTGACTCAAAAAAATCATATTACAGGGAACGCTTTGGACCTTTGTTTCCTTTTCTCAAAATAGCATTTCTATAGCGTGATAGATTTTTTTGGAGTAAAATATGCAGTTTGTTTGTAGATAGTGTGTCATGTCTATAATACGTCTCTATCAGTTCTTATGCATGTGAGAAAATTTCTTGCTTACGTTTCCTTGAACTTGGTTTGACGTTTGGTGCCCTGTCTATTTGCAAAGGCATTTAATGTTTATGAAGTTAAAGACCCGCAGTTGGCCGATTTCTTCTTTTTGGGTTTTCTGTCTTGCATTTGTCCTCTTGTATGAGTTCTTATCTTTAGCATGTCAAATTTAGTATTCTTTAAACAGGAAATTTGCACATGGAAGGTATAGGCTTCTGCAATCAATTACTGATTTATGGAGCATGGTAAATAATGTTATTTGGCCTGTATTAGCAAGATGTTTTAGGAACTAATTTTTTGATTACCAAATTTCTATTTGCAGAGCTGGGATTATGTACTCTGGAGAACCAGCTAAATCTGTAAAAGGCCAACCTGCAGAGAATCAGGAAACAAATCTTTTCTCTATAGGTGGGGTAAGCTTTTTAAGTGCCATGGGCCGCAGCTTGAATCTGGGTAAGTCTAGATTTTTTTTATGATCTTATGGGAGAGGTGATATCTGTGAAGTTATTACTAACATAGAAACTTATATAAGAGCTTTGAATCTGTATTCTCATGTTGGTGAGACTTAGTTTAGTAAATATGTGTTAACTTGTATGATGATTGTATCTATTTTTATACTTAGTACTCTTTTGTACTTTATATTTTTTCCTTAGATTATTTGATTCAAATTGATTACTTACTCACTTTATTTTATTTATTGAAGACTTGGTAAACTTGGATTTCACTCTTAAATTTTGTACTTTATATTAGTATAGATTCATTTTAACTTTGTATTTACCGAATATAGAGAGTAATTAAATTTTTTATGATGCAAATTTTTTTTGATTGTAAAATTTGAGAAAAAGTTTGCACCATTAAAGATTTGATTCCTCTGATAGCTTGATAGATTGACTTAAGATGGATCTATAGAGACTCTTAATAATATTATTTATATCACTTTTAAGTTTTCACATATGTATTTATGGAAATATTCTTATTTTTAATTTTATTAAAACTGTGATAATACATATATCATATAATTACATGTTTTTATAATTTTTTTTATAATTAATTTTTTAGAGTAATATACATGGCATTGATGATTTGCATAAATAGATAGATAAATACATAACCTATAAAAAAAATATAATGTAAATATTAACTTATAATATGTTTATTAATTAAATTTAAATATGAAGTTATGAAATGTAATAATTATGAATATGAATCATTATTTTAATTTATATGGTTAAATGAATTATAATTCATATAACTAATACACATATTTAGAAATATTTTCATTTTTAATTACACATTTATTAATTAAATTTATTAAGTTTTTATATATTAATTAATTATATTTTCGAAATAATTACACATTTATTAATTAAATTCATTAGATTTTTATATATTAATTAATTATTTTTTTTGAAATATAAATAATTATGAATCATCATTATTGTGTGCTTTTATCTATAAAAATATTCTTATATTAATTTTATTAAAACTTTTATAATATATATATATATATATATATATTATATTATAAAAGAAATAGCTTTTTTCCAAAATCCAATAGGAATTTTTAAAAACTTGGAGTTTAAGTTGTTTAATCTGTAGAATTCGAGTGCTCTACGGTGTTGAATCCATTTATGCATTCAAAAACATATTTTAAACAACAAAAAATCACAATCTTGCTTAAAATTGTTCGTTAGATTCCAGTGAAAAAAATCATTTTGTCTATTTGTTAGACTATCGACACAAACAAATATATATATATATATATATATATATATATATATATATATATATATATGTTGTTTTTTTTCATAGTTCTATATTTAGAATTTTAAAAATGTTTAATTATAAATTTATCAGTGAAATTTATTAAATTTTTATATGTTTATTAATGATATGTTTTGAAATATGAATAATTACGAATCATTATTATTTAAATTTAATTTAATTTTATATGTATACTTTGATTTTTCCCTAAAAAAAGTTAGTAATTCTATTAATAAAAGCAAAATTACAATATAATAAATTGAATTGAATCGATTTATTATTGTTATTATTTTTTATTTTTTAGTTGTGTTGGAATTATGCTTTATTATTATTTATTTTTTGATTTAACGCTTCAGTTTATGCACATTACAACATCTCTCCTATATTGAGTCGACATTTAAATGTTTACACTCGTTTACAACCACTAAAACATCTCCCCCATATTGAGTCAACCATTAAATGTTTAAACTAATTTACGGACACTACAACATCTCTCCCATATTGAGTCAAGATTTAAATGTTTACACTCATTTACAAACACTACAACATCTCTCCCATACTAGGATGTAGAGTGCCTGCTGGCACAATAAATTAATACAAATGAATATACAACATGTGTATAGTTCTGGCCATTCTCCTCTACATGCATACTTCATATATACTTAATACTAACATGTGTACATCATGTGTGTAGTCCCAGCTAGTGTTATCTAAACTAGACTGGACCAGAGTGAACCGACTAGTTTGATTGGTTTTAGGAAAAAAACTGTCCCAACCATGGTCACTGATTGGAAAAGGCAAGTGCAGTAGCGAATTGGTTTTTTTGCATTGAACTAGCCAGTTCTATACAACGCCATTCGACGCGACTCATAACCCAAAAAAGTTAATATTTTTTTTTTAAATTAATATTTCTTTTGGGTTGGTCCACCTACAAAGCAACCCTAGGCCCCCTAAAAACCTATTTAAAGGTAGCCCACTCTCTATTTCAATTACACTCTTCATTTGAGCTTCTTGAAATTCTTGAGTTGAGTTTCCTAAGAGGGTGTGGAGATATTTTACAGGGTTGTTTTGAAGAAATCATTCAGATCTAGAGGGAGTCTCGTAGTTCGATTTCAAGATTTGCGCAGAGGCTGGCCAGGCAGTTCGAACTGCTAGGCAAAGTGTTAGATTTTTTCTAGGCCAGATGGTAGAAAAATTCGCAAAGAACAGTAGTAGTTCCAATAGGCAGTGGTGATGCTGGGAAGCAATTCCTGTGAAGTAGATTAGTGTTTTCATTGAGCATATTCCTTGTCTGGGCACAAAAGGGTTTTGCAGCAGTTGCTAGAGCAGAATCAACGTCGGGTGGAAGAGAAAGTGCACACACTGAGAGAGATTTCTCTTAGAGGTTTTTAATTTCAAAAATCCAATATTTCCAGTTGCAGTAGGCAATAGCAACATGCAATATTTCTCACTCTTGTAGGGGGTACGAATAGAAGAGTTAGCAAACGAGCAAGAAAAAGAGGGAAATTTCCATCCCAGTCCGAGCATTTGCAGAGGTGGCCACAATCAGGCTCAAAGATCAAGACAGATTGGACGATGCCTCCAAACATGTCATTTGGAAGGCCATAATCTCCTTTCTCCTAAATGAGCATGGTTTGAAAACTTATGCAGACACTGTTGTGGCAGAACCTACTGATCAACAATTGCTAGCGAACTTCAGAAAGGAAATGGCCAAGGCGAAGCGAATGATCCTGGATGGAGTCTAGGACCATATAGTCTCACATATATCTGGCAAGAGCACTGTTAAAGAGATGTGGGAGGCTCTTACAGGGTCATATCATAATCCTTCCAAGCAGTGGGAGATGTTTCTGAAGGAGAAGTTGCAGAATATCAGGATGCATTAAGGTGAGGGCATTGATCCTTTTCTCACCACAATTCAGGAAATCTGGGATTAACTTGCAGCCGTTGGGGAAGCGCCTCAAGATACCAAGCTTTTGTGTTTGGCACTGAGCAATGTCTCAGAGGTTTGGGAGATCTTCGTCCAAGGCATCTTGGGACGAGATACTCTACCTAGGTGGGATAGGATGTGGTTGCGCCTGCAACAAGAGGAGACGAGGCAAGCAATTGTGAAGACCTTCATCAACGGAAGCAACAATAAGGGATTGAAAGGTGAGAAGGAGGAATATAATGTGGTTCTTGAATCAAAGGGTCCTCGTCGGGGACAAGATTCACAGGGAGAGAAAAAGAAGAAGAAGGACCTATATAAGGTCAAGTGCTTCAAGTGTGGTGAGTTTGGTCACTACAATACTTAGTGTCCTTGAAGGAAGAAGGAGAAGCAGGAGAAGTAGGACTAGGTGGTAGCATCTGCAGAGATAGACAAATTGTCCTCTAGGTTGGAGGAAGACTTCGCCATGTTTGCAGCTATACCTCCAGAAGTGAGGTGGGGCGATATGGAGTTATAGTCCTAGAGTTGCGCAGAGGTTTGGTGTTAAATTCTGAAGATGTTCTATGCTAGATGCAAATATACTTTAAACTTCTAGGGCTCAATGAAAGTAAGATGCAGATAGAACTTACCAATAGATCGATGGAAGGCAAGCCAAAAACAAAGATAAAGAATGGTGGCGTTATGGCGGTTAGCAATGCTTCAACCAGCAAAGTCTTCATAAGGTCAGCCTCCCACATGTGTCACACAACCCCAAGACGTTTCATCAAGAATACTCCACCAAGACGCTGCACCAAGAAGCCCTAAACGCAGAACCAAGAACGCTGCTCCATCACCATCCAAGAGAGAAGAAAATGCCTCCACCAAAATGTGTGTGTAACATGGACTCCAAGTCTCTCCAATATATAGGCATCTGTGGGGGTGTGTGACACATCTCTTATGCATGTGGGATAAATCAGGCCGACTTTGCACATGTGGAATAAATTCAAAATACATGTTCTGCTCATCCGATCAAGATGGTCTTTAGATTGATCTTGCACGTCTCCGAAAGAGGAATCCAATAAAAATATTGGCATCGTCATCTGAGCATCACATCATGGATTTTGGACCTAGTTGCCCAAAATTAACACTCCCTCTCAACTAGGGAGAACTCCATCCACCAGTGCCATCCAAACATCCTGCATCATCCCGCCGTAACTTGCTTCGTTGACTTATTTATTTCAAAACAAAAGGTGAGTCACAAAGACATCACTCCTGGCTAACTCGAAGTCAGCTCAGAGGTTCGAAACCTCTATAGGACTCAAAGGAGTCACATACCAACCCGAAGTTGGTTTAATTGACCCGAAGTCAGTTGGAGGTCCGAAACCTCACTAGACTTGATCCCAGATCAAGTGGTTGGACACGTGCCATCCTAGACATAGAGAGTACGACAATCTCCGATGCGTCCATTGGTATTACTATGGTCTCTATTCACATTTCCCACCTCATTGGCAAATGAGAGGTACTTCCCATGAGTCCGAAACTCCATGGGTAGGATGCATACGGGGCACAGATTAGAGAGAGGTAAACCAACTCAATATCATCATGGTGGGGCAGAAGCACACCAACAAGGTTTGGCAAACCTAGCCCTGTGGTTGCTTATAGCTCCAAGAAGCTATCCCCAAAGCCCCCCTGGAGCTCCCAGAGCTCATCGTCCAACAGGACCCAGCTCATCGTCCAACAGGACCCTCCAAATAGGGTCATTCCACGATTCCAAGATTCTCATGGAAGGTTAGGAACATGACCTTCCCCAAGGGCTTTGTGAGAATATCCGCGACCTGCTCATAAGTTCCTATATGATCAAGCCTTACGGCACCTCGCTGTACCATATCCCAGATAAAATGGTACCAGACATCAACATGCTTGGATCAATCGTGGAACACGGGATTCTCTGACAAACAAATCCCCCTCTGGTTATCAAAAAGGATAACGGTGGCATCTAGCACATGCTCGAACAACTCAATGAAGAGCTTTCGCAACCAAGTGGCTTCACAACAGGCCATACACGCTGCAATGTATTCGGCCTCAGCGGTGGTCAAAGCTACCGACTTCTACTTCCTGCTTGAAGCATACCCAAGTGTGAAGCAACATCCATATGTGATCGTGTTATCCACCACACTGCCAGCCCAATCGGCATCAGCATATCCACGGAGTCTCAGACTCCCGGAAATGTATCTCAGCCCATGGTCTATCGTGCCCCAGAGATATCTCAAGAGTTTCTAGGCACCAACCCAGTGAATGTTATGAGGATCAACCATGTGTTGAGTCAAAGTGTTTCACTGCACAACATACGTTCAGACGGATGTTCCCTAAGAACTTCAGGGCCCCTACGAGTTGATGATACTTAGTAGGATTTGGTAGCATAGGCCCAACAATGCTTTCACTCAACTTCTTAAAGTTGAGGTCCATCGGTGTCGACATGGACTTATAGTCTACCATTCCAAATCTTCCAGCAGCTTCACAATACATTTTTATTGAGAGAGGAAAATTTCGCCAGGTCTCTGCCAGACCTCTAGGCCTAGGAAGTAATGTATCAGTCCTAGGTCCTTCATCTCGGACTCAGAAGCGAGCTCCCTCTTACACTGATGAATGAGAGGGTCAACACCTGTCAGGAAAATATCGTCCACATAGAGAACCAGAATGAGAGGCTTTTCTCTATCAACCTTGAAGTAAAGGTTCGGATCAGCATTACTTCGAGTGAAGCCCAACTTCATCAAGTAGCTATCTATCCTCTCGTACCAAGCCCTGGGGGCTTGCTTCAACACATAGAGGGATTTATTCAACCTGCATGCATGAGAGTCTCTATCCTAGACTTCAAACCCCAGAGAATGCTTCACATACACCTCTTCCTTTATCGAACCACGCAGAAAGGCGGTTTTCACATCCATCTGACGAAGACTCCATCCTTTAAAAGCAACAAGGGTAATAATAGATCACAGGTGCAATCATAATTAATGCCTTCCTAGAGAGGTCTCAGACAACACATCTTGCCTTGTACTTTTCAGCACTCCCATCAGATCCATGCTTGATCTTATAGAGCCATATTGAGGTGACAATAGCGTTGTCCTCTAGTCTCGGGACCATATCCCAGACATCATCCTTCATAATGGACTCGTATACTTTGTGTATAGCATCCTCCTAGACTTGATGCTTTACGACTTCTTTACATTGTACTCATGGCTGCTAGATACCCTTGGTATCTATATGGCTTCTTGCTTTCCCGGAATGTCCCCCTTTGGCGCCATATGACTCTCGGCATCCTTGAGAGTGTCTCAGAGCCATGAGGGTCTCTTCTTCTTTCTTCCAGCAATGTTATTTGCTTAGGAGCATATACGGTTGTGGTCTCCCTCTTAATGCCAGCTCCTCTGCAAAAGGTGCCATTATCAGTCCTTGGAATCTTGATCTTCTTCTTCAAGAAATATATCCAGACGGACAACATATTAGATAAATCAGAATGTATCAACTGCTAGACATCAGATTGTGATACTTGAGGGAAAAAGAAAGTCCCCCTTTTTATGCTTTCCTGCAGCACAACTCTGATATATGCCTTCATGATTATTTTGAATATGGGCATCCCAGATACCAACTCGAAAAGGGCTTTGTAATCATGGGCCTGAATCTTACTTACCCACTGTCAAGGCCATTCAAGAATCATAGCCATATACTGCCATATATCTGTCATACATCTTGACAGGTATCATATATGGTCATATCATGGATTACAGTGATGCCATAGTATTATTTATCATAGCCATACATAATAGAAGATTATCAAGCTTCATGGTTATATTTTTCCATATGCCTCTGAAGATATCACAGATCAAGATCATATAGATTTTGCCATATGTCACTGTCCATATCTTCCTACACATCAAGAACAAATAAATGACTTACTTGCTGAAGATGCACTTCACTTACATCCCTTTGGTCTCTTGTCCTTGATGTACCAGGCAGATATCACAGAGAATATTGTTGCTTCAAACTCTGCCTCAGCTATTCACAAGGTCCTTCGTTGCTTCAGATACACTAGCACAACCACCTCTTCAATCTGCCTTCTATCAATGACAAATTTCCACCAAGGTCACTGAACATAGGCCTATATTAGTTGGCCCTGTTCATAGGGGCTTCGACAAACTTTCTGCATACAGTAACTCAGTTGCTACTGAGTCATTGATCGGATCTGCCTTCTAACAGTGGATTTCTTCTCCAATACTCACTTAGTAGGAAAGACCTTAATCTTCCTTTCTCTTTTCTCTGCATATATCTCATGTTCCAGCCCTTAATTCCCTGAGCATATAAATGATTAAGCTCGGCCCTCGCTCTTGCTATTCCGCTGGCCTTATGGCCTCTTTATCTAGCGAATACAAGGGTCTCAACCCTCCTTTAGTGCATAAACATCAGCATGGCCCTAACACAGAAATATACCACTGTTCTATGTCCACTATCGAGCCTTCATATGAACTTGAAATCAGGGTCTTCAAGATCTGTTATTCAAATTCTATACACACACACCCTAGATCCTTGATATTCAAACTGTAGAAACTTCATCATCATTAAGACTTGTTATTCAAGCAATGAAGTCAAGAAAACTACAATGACCTAGAGAAAACTCAATGCAGTCATTGTCTTAGGAAAAATTTGATGCAGAGTCTTCAGAAGGTCCAAGCGCTCCATCTGAAATAGACAAAATTCAACTCCACAACCCTGTGGAACATATACACCAACAACCTTTGCGAAGCCATGATTTGCAATTTCAAACAGAAAACTTACATTCAAAGAACGATTTGAATTCAACGCCATTTCTGTCCTTGCCAGGGAATTTGCTTACGCTTCCAGAGCATTGTGTAACAGGGCATTCCTTATTATCTAGACAGTCCCTTGCATCTGACCTTGGATCTGAACACTGTCCTTTGCAGCCTAATGATGGTTGGCAAGGAAGTTCACCCACATGTTCTAATGTGGAAAGTAGTGTTGTCTCTCTTCCTTCAGGATTCTCAACAAATCCTCTATAATCAATCCACCTGCCGAGCATTATGGGATTGGAGGGTGTTCAATGCCATATCATCAGAATTCTATCATGCCTACCCTCAACTCAGTTCCTCAGCCTGGATATGTTCATGGTTCAACACTTCAAGAAGTAAATTATTGTGTTAATGATGTCCCCACTCATGTTGTTGTTGCTATGATAGAGCAGAGGTCTGCATGTGCTTAGCCTCCCTTGGAACCGATCAATTTGCAACATGCATCAAGCACTGGACAAGACAGTCTTATGCCAAGATTAATTACAATGCCACTTTTTCCTCCTCAAAACCAGTCAAGAGGACAGATTGCGTCAGTGCCGCTTTCCTTATTTGAAGAACAAAATGTTATGGCCAGTTCTCAGGTTGGGGTGCCTTTTACACCAAACCTTTCTACTGTTAATCAACCTAGTAAGGATATTCCAAGCTTTTCTGTTGTTAATCAATGTGTTACAGTTACAGTCAAAACTCAATGTCACTGCTATCATGTATCATAAGGGTGAGACCATCCACTCCAGATCACAGTCACACATCGTGTACATCTTATAGCCAAAGGAGCGATGTCACCATGTCACAAAATGTCAACATCCAAGTCATGCGAATCATTGTAAAAATACAAACCCAGACGCTACAGTTTTCAGTTTGTTGTTCGAGCCCTCAACTCAATATATAGTCAGTAATACAAGCCTTATTTGGCTGCGGTCCTCCAAAGTAAAGCACCTCTCTTCCTCAACCACCTGCCTAGCAAACTCAACACCCTAAACGGATCTTAAATCAACCACTGTCTCCTACAACACTCGGTCTCCACTACAGAAATGCTCGCGCTATCCTAAGGCTCCTTCTAGCTGCGGCTAGGCTCCTTTTGGCCGTGGCTAGGCTTCTTCTATCCGCGGCTAGGCTTCTTCTAGCTGCGGATAGGCTTCTTCCTCCATGTTGAAGGTTAGGGCACCAACCAACCCCAACAGACCTGAAACAGAGGCCTTCTAACTCGACCTTCTTCCAGCATCTCGGTTACCTGAAAACAATCCTTATCTCGCTGCCCTATATTCTCAACTAGATGGGCTTTGTCTTCTCCCACCTCTGGTACCATGTCCAATTCTGAAGATGCTGTATGCTAGATGCAAATATACTTTAAACTTCTAGGGCTCAATGAAAGTAAGATGCAAATAGAACATACCAATAGATCAATGGAAGACAAGCCAAAAATAGAGATAAAGAATGGTGGCGTTACGGCCGTCAGTAGGATGCTTCAACCAGCAAAGTCTTCATAAGGTCAGCCTCCCACATGTGTCACACAAACCCAAGACGTTTCATCAAGAATACTCCACCAAGACGTTGCACCAAGAAGCCCTAAATGCAGAACCAAGAACGTTGCTCCATCACCATCCAAGAGAGAAGAAAATGCCTCCACCAAAATGTGTGTGTAAAATGGATTCCAAGTCTCTCCAATATATAGGCATCTGTGGGGATGTGTGACACATCTGTGATGCATGTGGGATAAATCAGGCTGACCTTGCACATGTGGAATAAATTCAAAATACATGTTCTGCTCATCCGATCAAGATGATCTTTAGATCGATTTTGTACCTCTTCGAAAGAGGAATCCAATAAAAATATTGGCATCATCATCTGAGCATCACATCATGGAGTTTGGACCTAGTTGACCAAAATTAACATTTGGGCAGGGTCCATTGAGGTGAGCATCAATTGGTGTTTTCTAATGGATCATTACCTTGCAACAGGGTCTCACAGTATTCAGTAGCAGGAGGATCAGTGTCAATTGATGTAGTTAGATTCCAGATTGACAGTTGTAGACTAGTTGCAATTAGGTGCTGAGGAGGGTCAATAGCAAAAATCAACAACAATGCTTTCCTCAGTGGACAATGCAGAGACTACTAGTAGTCAGATGCAACACAGAGACACAGTTGATTCAATATTTCAGATGCTTCTAAGTTGCAGTAGTTGCAGTAGTAGAAACAACAATTGAGAGGGAGTTGTAGTGCAGATGCAGAGTTGGCAGTAACATAGTAGTGTCAACTGCAACATAGATGTAGCATTAGAGTTGCGCAGTGGTTGCTGGGCAGTGACAGACAGTCATAGTGGCCAGACATCAACAACGTGTATAGAGGGTGATGCAGAGACATGGTGTTATAGCAATATGGCACTAGAACACCTTCCTCGCTAAGAGGGAGTGTTAGTTTTTGTAGCATTGGATGGTGTTCTAGTCTTGACTGTTGTTAGAGAGGCTAATAAACACTAGGACTCTAGAACCGATAAAAGGTTTCAAGAAAATCCACCTAGGAACTCTCTTCCAATTCCCCTCCAATCAAATCCCAAACAATTCCAGCTCCTCAATCCACTCACTGAGCCTCCCCACAAATAGCTCCACAACCATTTCGCGCAGTCCTGGGGAAAAAGATGCAGGCCCAACCACCCTAATTCATTCTACTGAGAAAAGAACCTTTGCTCCTGGAAATTTTCTCCTTCCGACAAGTATTTGTGTGAGAAAATAACCCAGCAACAACAAATCTCTTCTCTCTGACACAATGCCACTCCAAGCCCTGCGTAGCTCCCTTTTTCTTGTGTCCCACTGGTGCCAAAAATTCGTGCTAGTGCGTGGTATCGTCCCAGCTACCAAAGAAGAGTAGAATTTGCTCCCGCCTGTAAGCGAGAGAGATCCCACTAGCCAACAAGCGAGACCCAGCCAGATAATGCCAGCCAACAAGATAAGTGCCTCCCTAGGGTGGCACTCGTGGTCCACCGAAGAAGAGGGTGAGATTTCCCCTTGGAAACCTCTGGTGCTAAACAACACCTGTGACCCAAATGAACAACTTGAGCAACAATGTGTAAAATGAAAAATTATCAAAAATGCTCTATGCTGCCTTCAACCCCCTATTTATAATTGTTGCCTCACCTTTCCTTGTGGGTCCCTTAGCCAACTATTTTGACCCCCTTCCCACACAATTGATTTTTCCTCCAAGGGGTGCGTATTCCATGAGGAGTGGCCCCCACATTCCACTAAGGTTGGAATTTTGGATTTCTCCTAAGTCCCATGTACCCAAAATGTCTCTAATGCCCAGATTACAAAATTGTGCTAGGCTTAGCACTTCCCCAATAAACTTCGTTATTCCTATTAAATGACAAATCAAAATTGGGGATATTACACATTATGCTATGGATCCTCTTGCTCCCATAGACTGAAAAGCCTCATAGGACTTCACCATCATTCAATTTTTAGAAGAGCGAATGTCGGAACAACAACATTAATAGATTGGATCTTCATGGAGTGGCTTGTCCAAAGATAACAAAAAAATGACTTTCGAGCTATAAGAGATGTAAGACATGATTACCATATTCTACTAGATGAAAGAGACACAACAACCTACAACAAAAATAGTCACCTCAATCACACACTATACCTTTAGCTATTCCCATTGTCCAACAATTCTTCAAGTTGCAAAGCTATCCATCAAAAAATATGACAGTCGTTATGAGTGATAAGTTAGGATTGTGGCTCTACAGTATTGACACTTATTGCCTGTTTGATATATGCTCAAAACATTTTAATGGCTGAACTATATATAGAGGATGAGACCTTCACTTGGTAGAAAATACACACATAGACCCTAACATCTAAAAAATAACCACCAATCGACAATTTAGATGATTTCAAGGCTATTGTCCAAAATTGGCTTTACCCATTCGGGTATAAAAACGCTATGTTGGCTTAGTGGTCATACCTTAGATAGATTCTTGGGTAGTTCATCCAATACTTCATAGTGGTTATTAGCAACTCCCTCAAGCTTGAGGTACGATACCCTAATGATAGCCTTTGCATCGAATTTATTTCAGGTTTGTTCCTAACATTAGAAATGACTAGAGATTTTCCCAATTTCTTCATTAGAGCATGCTTTTCAGCAACCTTCCAAGATGAAAGTTAAGTTACCAAAGGCTAATCAACTTGTCAATCAATCATCAGAACTCTCTCAGACAAATGATTTTCCTTCCCTTTCTCTCTCAACCTTTGTTTGTCATGATCAAACATTAGAGGAATTTTGAGGTCTAAAATGAGCTTCCTAAGGAAAATATTAGTTAAAATAATAAAATAAGAGATGAATTTTTAAAGGAAATAAAACTACTTTTATTATTGTATTTTCGGCTTACCTCCTTATAGGTTTATTTAAATATCAAGTGTAGGCACCCATTGGATCTGTCATTAAATTTTGCATCCAACAAGTACCCACTTTGCATACTCAAAAGTATGCAGAGTAGGTACTCGTTGGATGTAGAATTATCGACATCCAATAGGTGCCTACACTTGACATTTGAGTAAACCTATAAGAAGATAAGTTGAAAATATAATTTAAAAAAGTAGTTTTCTTATTTTCCCTCAAAAAATATTTACCCTTGGGGATGACATCATCATAGTGAATCTTATTAGTTCTTTTAAAGTCGATTTGTTTAGTACATTTTTTTTTTGCAGCCCATTTTTGTCCTCATCTTGAATCTTATTGGTTCTTTTAAAGTTGATTTGTTTAGTACATTTTTTTTGTTTTGAGGACCATTTTTTACCTCAAAATTGCCCTAATGTGACAACCAATTCCACCTCTTCTATTAGCCCCACAAAGAAGAAATACTGCTTTTATCACATGCAATTTTGTCATTTAGATGATGAACATCATGCCTTGTAGAATAAAAAATTCAAGGCCCTTTTCACTAAGCAACATTACTCTAGTGAAGAATATGACCTTGATGAGCATTAAAAGGAGATTGATGTCAACAATCCCAACTTGTCCAACCATCAGTTAGTTCTCATGCCTAAAGATAATGCTTACAGCAATTGAGAATCTCTCTTCTCGAACAATATTGAGGTTAGGAAAGAACTTAGACAGTTGATCATGGTCAATGGTAATGAAAAGAACCCTAATTTCTTAATTGGTCGATCCACTCAAGCTTCCTACCATACAATGTCCTAAACTCTATCGTCGTGGATGGGTCATGGAAACATATTATCTGAAGCTTGCCACTTGGATGTGTTCTATCACTTTTGTCATTGGATCTTTAATTGACATAGTTTGTTGTGATATTACACCCTTAAATTTTGTGATTTTGTTCTTCGTACTCCCTACCAATATGATCGACCATAGGGTAGTCTACAATGGGAAGCCAGGCAGTTCGAACTGCTGGGCAAAGCATGGTAAAGCCTACAAACTTACATCATCTTTTGGAAATTCCTTGTCAGTTGAAGGGACAACTATCGACCTAGTGAGTGTTCATAAGTTTAGGGCTCTTTGTTTCATTTTGATTCATTTGTAACATTCAACTCCATAAATTTCCCACATTAGTATGGAGTTGCAATTTCAAGTTGCATGTAAAAACTCCAACATTCATCCTGCTTCAAACAATGGTATGCTCATGTCAATGACAAATTATATTGAGTAACATCTCTTAAGAACAAACTTGTTTGTAGTTCCCTGTAGCCCAAGAATTTGGAGCTCAACTCTTGTGCTAAAGTGTTTCAAGTTCAACAACCCCAAGATTATCTTGATTATTCAATGGGACATTCACAATATTTCTTCTTCCTACTGTTGTAGCTAAACAACATGTTCTACACCTGTTGCTTGCACTCTCACTTTAAAAGATTCTCTTTTCGACCATGTCATAGCATCCACGTGGGTCAATGCAACGAACACACTTACATATCCCTTATGGGCTATTCTTTGTTGGAAAGATTGTCCTATTAGAAGAAATCAGGGATAATTTCCTTGTCATAGAGAGAATGAGAAGACTTAGTCCTATCTCCCATTGGAGCAAATATGAACATGTATTATATTTGTGGTATCGTGCTCTTACATGTATTTAATAGAATGTTGAGTGTAAAACATGTACATTTCAACAATCTCCCTTTAGTAGTTGCATTCTTCGTTCATGTATGAGTGTGTGCATAGATGGCTTACTTTGCTCATGTCAAATTTCCCCCTTGCAATTAACATCCATATTATTAGGATATTACAATGTAAATTTCTTACAAATGTCTTAGGCACTGGAAGAGGTTTTTGTGGTAGTACAAAGATAACATCATAAGCAAGGGTCAAAAATGGCTTTTCAATCTTTAAATTAACTAAATTATTGCAACAAATTAGATATGCATTTCACTTTTTATGTATAGTGAAACAAAATATTTTGAAAATTGCATGATAAATATTTAAATGGATAATAAGATAGAGCATTTCTTTATTCACTGCTAGGTGGGCAATCTGCACTGGCGCTGCGGCTGCTTTTGGCAGGTTTCTCACAAAAGATTTCTTCCTCTATTGGCACACCTATTGGCGATGAGGTAACTTCTCCATAGATTTCACCTTCCTATTACTCATATACGTTTTCAAAGTTGAAGTTTTATATCTCACGCACATTTTGGATTTGCAAGTATATTTCATAAAAAACCAATTTTCAAAGATTTCTTTTGGTAGTTTCGTGCTGCTCGTAAAGCTTCAGAGGAAATAGGAGCTCAAATAGTGTTGGGGGACCGTCCCATTGAAATCACAGTAAGTTCATTTTGTTGAAATCACATCTTGGAATTTATTTTAAGACTTGTCTCCCTAGTCCATATTTGATTCGCACACATGAAAGTCTTTATAATCAAATCATTATTATGTGAGACGTTTCTTTAAGATGCATATTTATTAATTATTCCAACTTTTAGGCCAATTCTTTGCATATGATATAAATTTCGTTGGCCTTTGAAGATTGGTTTATTTGTAACTTGTGTTTCAGCTTGAAAGGGCTTGGAAAGCTCTTAGATGGAATGAACAACTAGGATTCATCAACACACTTATCCAAGGGACTTTCTTTCATCCTCTTGATGTATCGAAGGGAAATATTGAGGTCTATCCTCTCCTATATTAAAGCAATTTTACTCATTGGATATTTATTTTCTTTCTTGTAACAAATATGGTTGGTCTTATTTTGTCAAGCATAGTAGATACTGTCGCTAGGATTAAAACATCTATAGAGTTTTATTAATACATTTCATTGCATTACTATTCAAGTTGGTAGTTTTGATGGCAACAAAAGACCTTGACAGTGAAACTTATCATGAACCTAATATAATCATCAATAGCTCCAAAATTAAAAATCTTGAACTTGTGGGTTATTTACTTTAACATCATGAAAAATATCAATTAGGTAAGCTTCCAAATGATTACTCAATATGACACCCATTAAGTTGTCTATTTGGAATTTTCTATGATTTATCATTAAGTTGATCTTATTTCTGAAGTCAAGTTCCAATGCTAACATTTTATGTTTCTTTAATATATTTGAAGAATTGATCATGGTCTTATAAATGTTTCAACACCCACTATCTAGTCAATACACTTTCCTTATAAATCATTTTTAAGAGATAGGTATGACCTAGGATATGTTACCACCTTGTTGAACCCAAAGAACTTGCATGGCTAATTATATTTGAAACCAAGTCTTGCCTTCATGTTTTCACATATTCTCCTCAATTCTGCATTAGGGTGGCCACATTTTTTCTTCACTAGATTGTTCCAACATTTGATTTGATCTTGTGCATATTTTGAGATGATGTTTGAGCCTAGTGTTCCATAAACAATTGTTCCTTCACCAAGATTGTTTTTGTGTACCTGATAATCCAAAAGTTGTGAACAACGTATCTTATGTATTTTCACTAGACTATGATTAGTGATTTATGTAAAGATTTTTCTTTACTTAGGTGGTTCCTCTAGACCTTTGAGGTTTTTCATGGCCTATCCTCTTAGTCCTCATTTCAAGGCTAGTCTTACCCTTATGGCTCATTCTTACCATCTCATATAGATCATTGATGAGGTGGGTGTCTGAGGGTTTTGCAGTGGATCTATTATGACACATGACTTAGAGTTCCCCTAGGTTTTTTTGATTTTACCACTTCATAAAAGTTGTCCTATTGTATTGTAAACATTGTCATATCTAGAAGCGCACTTCCCTTTTAGCCTAAGCATGGATATATGTATGTTTGTCACTTTGGCCTAGGTGATTGTGTTAGAAAATTATATATTACAAAACAATGGAACACATAAAAATATGCAGAAATACAAACATAGAAAACATATAAAACAAGAGAGACACAAATATATGTGGTTCACCCAACTTGGGCTACGTCCGCGGAGAAACAGGCAGTCCTTCCTTTATATTATCCAGCAAAATGAAGAGACACAACCTACAACAGATCGCTGTAATATACTCTACTATCTCACACTGTCCCCCTTTCTCTTTCTCGCTCAGAATGCACATACCACACACAACCACAATACAATTCCCTCATGTGAACCGAGGGGTTGCCTTCTAGGGAAAAAAACCCTAAATTAAGCATAACTTCTACAGTTAGATCATCCGCCTAATGAACAACCCAGATACTACGAAATTACAATATTTTACAAGGCAATTTTACATCTATTTTTAGCTTCGGGGGTGTTGCTCCCGAACCCCCGCCAGGGGGGGCTCATCAAACGACGGGAGGCGTTTTCGCCCCGTAAAAAACAGGGGTCCAACGCGACAATACATATAAATAAAGAAGATAATCAGGCTCCACACCCAAAAGATTGTTTCCCTAGCACTTTTGGGTAATATGAAAGGTATTTGGTACTTGAGTTCATGGAAAACACTGCCATGAGGTGCCTATACATATTTTTATGCTCTTGGATCTTGGAGGTTCCCTTCCTTCAATTCCTTGGATTGTTTGAGATGGGCTTTCATGCTCGATGCCTTGTTGGAGGGTGCCATATCACCTTCTACGAAGCGCTCCACCACTTGACACATATTGGATGTATAAATCACCTTGATCTGATGGTACCCCGACCTCAGATCGATCTTGGAGAAGAAGTTTGCTCCCCTCATCTCATCCATCAGCTCATCGATCTTGGGGATGGGGTAGCGGTTCTTCATGGTTTTCTTGTTCAGTGCCCTGTAGTCGATGCACATCCGTAATGTGCCGTCCTTCTTCTTCACCAAGAATATGGAAGAAGCAAAGGGACTAGTGTTGGGCCTGATGTGTCCCAATGCCAAGAGCTCATGTATGGCTCTCTCAATCTCATCGCTGTAGGCTTTGGGGTGCCTATAGGGGGTGGTGATCACTGCTTGGATCCCCTACTCCAGCTCAATAGTATGTTGAAACCCCTAGTCTGGTGGCTGCCCCGGTGGTATGTGCCCAAAAACGGTGGAGTAACGGTCCAATATAGACTACACATTGGGATGCACTGGCTGATCTATGACTCCTGCCTCTGAAATACGCAGCTCCACTACCCACTTGATGTCTCCGTTCAGAAATCTGCCTCCATCCTGTGTGTAGAGACTGTATGGGGGAGGGCATGTGTGCATGCTTCTGATCATCACATGTTTCCCACTCTTCTTATCCATCCACTCCATCTCCAGCTTCTCCCAATCTGTAGTGACCTTCCCAAGCGTATTAAGCCACTGCACACCCAATACCACATTGGTATCTGGGATGTCGACCACAAAAATGTGATCCGTCACTGTGTCTGTCCCCATGGTCATTGCTAATGCTAGAACATACCGCATGCATTGCATGGTCCTAGCACCTAGAACCAACATGGAGAAACCATCAAAGCTCTCTATCGGTATGCCCCTCCTTTGAACCAGTTGGGCATCAATGAAGTTATGTGTGGCCCTGTTGTCCACCAGTACTGAGACACGCTGCCCCTAGACTGTGCCTCGGACTCCTAGTGTTAAGTACTTGGGAACTCCCCGCAAGGATGCAAGGACTCCTCTGGTAGGTGCAAACGTTGCTCCTGCTGCTGCTCGAGAAGGTGGTGGTGGATGATCTCCTCCTGGTACACCAATGCTGGCATCTCTCTCCAACTCCTCATATTCCTCTTCTTCTCCCTCACTGTTGGAGAAAACCTCAATGTAGTGTGCCTTCCCCGCGGCACAACGATGACCTGGTGCCCATGGGTCCTGGCAAGTGAAGCACAGCTTCCTCCGTCTCAAGTCTCTCTAGGTATCATCATCCAAAGGCCCTCGACCCTGGTTCCCACTCGGGGGTGGAGCTCTCGTGTCTTTCCCCCTCTGCTGGAATGCTGGTTTGTGGGAAAAGGAGCTCTCGTCCTTGGCATGGCATCCTGCAAGTCCCTAGTCCTCTCCACTGCATCTTGCAGCGTAGTAGGCCTAGTGGATCTGACTAGCCCACGCAAATGTTCCGCTAATCCGTCAATAAACATATATACTCTCCTGGCCACGGACAAATCTGGAACATCACTGAGAGCTTCAAGAACTCGGAAATGTAAGTTTCTGAGTTCCCCGCCTGTTTGAGCTTGGTCAGCTCAACAAAATGTTCCTCTGGGTCCTTCTGATCAAATCTCTCAACCAACCTCCAAGTGAACTCTGCATATGCTATCACCCCTGCGTGACCCAGCGTAGACATCCCGTGGAACCACCAGTCGTGGGATTCTCCCTCAAGGTGCAGCGTTGCCACCTTGATAGCCTCTACCTCCGCCATTTGGTTCAGCTGAAAATAAATGTCCAACTTCTCCATCCAAGCCTTTGTCGAACACTTTGATGATCAATCATAGGTAGGCAAGAAAGCTCTTCCCACGGTATGTTGCAGGTCACTACCCTGTGTGTACCCTCCTCTATTCTGGTTGCATGGTCTACTATTGTTTTTCAACTGGCAGAATTCGTTGAAGGTGAGGGCATCTCCAAAATCCGGCCCTTATGGCTAATATTCTGCAAAATACTCCCCGTAATGAGCCACCTACGGCTCTTGGGGTCCTCCTATTCCCGCTCTTGAAGTCAAGAATGTGGGAATGGTGGAATGTGGGGGAGTGCGTAGCACTACTTGCTGCGCAACGTTCTGCTCCAGTACATGGTGACAAGTACTAGACCCTTCTCCATTGTGAAATTCCCTTGGGATCTCACGCTATCTGTTTTTTCTGACAATCTTCTATCCCATTTCCTCTATCTTTTTGAAAAGCTCTTGCACTGATTTTAAGAGGAGGTTACCAAAATCCTTCTCTTCATCTCTTTCATCTTCCATTTGTGCCCTCCCCTTGTCTTCCTAAACAAGAATGTTGTCCTCTTCGTCAGGTGTGATTTTGAGCTTACGCCCTCTGCTTCTAGTATGTGATGAACTCTCTATCTCCGGGTGTCATAGACCAATCGCTCCACAGTCTGAGCCCACTCTATGAGCTCTGATACCACTGTAATATCTCAAATTGGGAATAGATAGTAATACAAAGCAACACAAACTAAAACTACAACAAGTAGAAGCATACATGAAAAGCACTGCAAATAAACGAGAACTACTGAGCCATTTTATTAATATTTTTGAAATGAGGGACAAGTACAAGTAGTGCTTAGAATGATAGCACCTTGGATTGCTCTAGGCAGGTTGAAATGATCTCTCTTTCCCTGCTTAGAAAGTATGCTCCTCTACTGCTCTGCGTGGCTCCTCCTCTACGTTGTCCTACTGGAAATGCTGCTGCAGGCTGGAAAGGGAATGCGAAAAGCGGTTATTCTACTGCTCAGAAAAATCTGAAACTTGGACACCGGACTCTCCTCCAAAAACCCAGAATAACCCGCAAAGGATTTCCGGAAAGGCTGACCTCGGAAAATCACCTCCTTGGGATGGATACGCACTTCTGTTGGGTATGATGCCTCTATGATGAATTGCTAGAAAGAATGGCCTCCAACTACCCAAGGAACTCTGCTATGGAAGAGTTGATCCCTTCACAAGCCTCTGGACTGAAATCTATCAAGTTTCCTCCTCTCCCAGAGCTGATCTCCTCCTTGACTGCGTAATCCCCTGAGTGACTACGTTTCCCTGGGATAAACTGCGTAACCCTGATTTTGAATCAATGATGCTGCTCTCAAAACTGAAGGTAGGACTCCTCTTTGGAGCGGGTAATCGAAGTCCCCCAAGGAAGAGGTTGGGATCTCCGCTCGGAGACACCCGTGTGCTAAACAACACTTGTAGGCTCGGCTAAACAACTCAAGCGTGCTCTGGTCTTGATAGACAGAAAATCCGAAGATATATGAATGAATGAGAATGGCTGCCCTCATCTCCTTTTTATGCTATTGAGCCTCCAACATTCCCTTGGGCCCACTAGTGCTGCGCTGTCCCTCTGCCACGCTGTCCCCACGCTGCTATGTGCTGTCTGTCCCCACACTGCCACTACACTGCCTGTCCCCACACTCCCTCTGTGCTGACTAAGCTGCCACCTCTCCTGCATTGTCACTTGGCCTGATGGGCCCCACCTTGCCTTTTAATTATCTTGCCTAAGTGACTTTAGGAAAGTGATTTTATTCTAATGTTGGGTTATGGGTCCCTTCACCCCTTTATTTCCTGCTGAACTTTAGAAAGGAAAAATTTAACAAAAATGAATATTCCAATTAGCTGTCTGCTAATTGGGAATATTACATAAATAATTAACAACTAATGCACTCTACATCCATCTCACTAAATCTTGGGTTTAATTAAACTTACATGCATGAGCTCCAAAGGCTTCAAACTTGAGGAAATCTCCTTTCATATGTGTGAGAAATTTACATGGTTGGCAAGTTTCAATTAAGTTAATGTTTATGCTTCATTATTTAGTCCATGCATGCTATACTGTTGATTTATGGTAGTATCGAGTGTGCTCTAGCCTTGTAATTTTGTATATGGGCTAACACACATGTATTCCATAATACCCAGAAAGGATTTTGGAAGATTCCACTTAGAGATGGTTGAATTAAAACAATTAATTGTTTTTTAATGTTTTCTCAAGTGTAAACTTAGGGAAACTGATTAATTAAAGGGTATTAATTAAACTTAGTGTGAATCTTCTAGAAAAAGTCATGGATCACCTCCAAATTAATCTTTAGCCCTTGATTATGTTTTAATTTTGGTCATTGAAGTTTCAACAGAAGAATATAAGAAGGAGGGTGAGGGGCCTATGGAAAGATACATCAAATGGAGAAAGAATCAAGAGTTCGATTTCTTCAGTGAGAGGAAGAATCAAAGTGATTCTCATTTGCAAAGAGGGGAAGGTGAAATCTCCAGGAGGGAGAATTTCTGAAACATAGAGAGTACATGAAGAGGAGTGAGAGAGGAGCCAAAGAATCAGTGCAGATTTACCCTAGCAGCAATTACGTTGGGCCAGCGCAGAGTAGCAGAGGGAGTTTTGTTTTTCGTTGGAGGGGCAGCTGAGGGTTCATCCGGTGTCAGGAGGACATTTCGGGAAGGAAGGAGCACTCTAGTCCCATACAACAGTAACCACAGAAGCAGCCACGACAAGCAGCAGAAGCAGTGACGCAGTGACAGCGTGAGTGATGCAGTCATTGCATAGAAATCACGCAGAGCCAGTTAGTGTGGGTGCAGGTTAGTGCCGGAACTCAGATGGTGATGTGAGAATTGTCTCACTCAGCCTTATCTCATCATAATTCTTCAGGTGATTGATTGACATTTACAATCACATATTTATACTTAGAATTTCTGCATAATAAAGAAACCCTCAGATCTGTTGCACCGGTTTTCCCACATTGGGTTTTTCCGGGGACAATTGTCCAAAAATAACGGTGTCTATATGTGATTACTTGTGCTATTTTTATATGTAATTTGTTAATCGTGAAGTCTGCAACATATTTTATTTTGTTCAAAGTAACAAAAATCGCGATGTTATCGCGATTTTTTCAGTTTTTCAAGCGGCCGATTTAATCGGCGATTTTTTGAACGATTTTTTGAAAAAATCGTCATCGCGATAAAATCGCGATTTTTACGAAAAAATCGCGATTATTATGGTAAAAATCGTGGGCCCATCAAACAGAAACCCTATAAGTTCAGAAATCGATTTTTTTTTTGTCATTTTTGCAGCCCTTGCATTTTCCTGACACACCCTGTTGGCAGTTCATGGTAATGTTAAATTCTTAAAGTAAAAGTGATATTTCCTTTATTTTTCATTTTCATCCTTTTACTTAAATTTTTAACATTACCATGAAATGACTCAGGATGTTTAAGAGTGGTTTCGACCTCATTGGATTTCATATGGAGAAACTAGAATTTTAGATTTCATTCAAAATTCAGCAGACTTAATGGTTTTCAGGGTTTCATGGTTTGGGGATTTGCATTGTTTCCATTTGATTCTATTATGTGTAAGGGTATGAGATTAGCATTTGATCAAGAGTATGAAGTCCTTTAAGAACCTTGATGTTGGTGGCATTGATTGTTGAACTTTGCTGATGTTGGTGGTATTGATTGTTGAACTCCCCTACTGTGGCCTTAACAAGAATGTACCCTTCACTCAAAGGAAAACAACTGGTTAGGCATGTTAATCTTTTTCTACCGCATTTTAAGGTTGAGCAATCCAAGTCTGAAGACTTTGAGCTAGATGATGTTTATATATCTCTTGTTGATGATCCCATTTCTAGTAGCGATGAATCAATGATGAGTTTCATGAGGAGGAGGAGGAGGAGCAACAATAGGAGGAGGAGGTGACACCACCTACCCCTGCTACTAGTAGAGGACGTGGTCTACCTCCTTTAACTCCTAGTGCTTCAGGATCTGGAGCACAACAGAGTCCATTGCCAGCCCCGCCAACTTCTTCGTCTAGAGGGAAAGCTGTTACATTTTCTCGCAAGAGGGGCAAAGGAAATCAGTAGTATAGGTTATTTGGTGCATTCCTTTGTATATAACATTATGACTCATGATATGAGATATATTATTATATTTTTTGTTGATATTTTGAGGTTGAGTTGAGACTTAGGACTTAGTATTCAGGACAGGGTTCAGTTTTATGTGTGATGTAGCACTAGACATGATATTACATATCTTATATATTAGTTTTTTTTTCATATTTATGTGTCAATGCATTTATTTTATGCTGTAGATGCTTTAGATATTAAAAAAATTGAAAAAAAATGAATATTTTTGTATGTGCCGATTTTTTCCCGATTTTTACGATTTTTTCCCGATTTTTACGATTTTTTCCGATTTTTTCCCCTCGGCGATTTTATCCCGATCGCGATTTTTGTTACTTTGATTTTGTTATTTAACACGAGAAATGTTAAATAATTGTGTTTGACAATGCAATGGAAGAAATTTAGTAGTTGCAGTAGAATTCTCCATTATAGAATTTTCACATATACATTTTGAGGAGCTATTGAAGCATTTTCTTCAAGCATAAAGATTGTATCTTATTGAGAAATTATTTCATTCCACTTGCCTATTAACGCTACAACACACATAAGTTTATTTGTCTCTCAAAGTTTGATTCATTATTGTAAGTAAGCACTATCTCATCTCTTGTGGAGCATTGCATCTATCATTTAATTGGGATAAATCAACATCGCTTTCATGCTGACACTCATTAAAACTTTACCACCAACATAAGTTAGTT